>CAIGRF010188937.1:27127-42168 GCA_903798235.1 Fraxinus ornus | reverse complement strand
GAAATATTGTATTGATATATTGAAAGGAAAAATTACATTTAAACAAATATTTATATATCATAAATTGGTATAGTCAAATTGATGTATCAGATCGAACAACAATACCGCTGTGTTATATAACTTAAAGTTAAAAGAATATTTACCTTTTCATTGAGCATATTAAAAGAGGTATTTTTTTTTTTTTTTTTTGTAAATTCAATTGGCTGCAACTTCTTGTCTTTCTTTGATTGAAGAAAAAAAATTATATCTCTACTGACTAAAAACATGTAAGCAAAAGAGATAAATTTTGCTAACTCAATTAGTTAAAACTTCGTACTGATAACGTGTTATAAATTAGAGAGAAAAAAGAGAAACCAATAAACTTGTAATTATTATTATTATTATTATTATTTTTTTAATGGAGAATCAAAGTTTCATATTTATAGGGAAGAATTAAGGATACAATGATAAAAAATTTTAGGCTTGCAATTAGGGGTGGGCAAAACCTGATCGAACCCGTTAAAACGCCCAATCTAAACCAACCCGACTGGTTTGGGTTGATTTTTTTGTTGTTTTTACACGGGTTGGGTGGGTTGGCTATGTATGCGAGTTGAGTTTGGTCGGGTCATGGGTTAACCTCATGAAAATCGAATAAACCCGTCCAACCTGATACGTCTACTTTAAAAAAAAAAAAAATGGAAATAAACTGCCTAAAAGTAAAAGGAACCTAAAATGCCTAAGAATGTCTTGTTTGAATACTTTTAGACTTTAATACCATATTAAGATTCGAAATTCCATTTAAAAAAAAAAAAAAATTTACCTTATTAAGAACCCTTGTATATTGTACATTAATTTTATCTTTTATCCAATATAAAATATACTTTAACTAATGATGCTGACGTGAATATATTCACTAAGACGTGCATATTATCCCTCACCTAAATAATAATGTTTTTAGGTTTTTTTGTATATAATTGTGTAAAATACGCATACATAATTACTCATTTTTCTTGGTTGAATTAAAGCAATAAAATAGTCTAACTGTAATTACCTTTGTTCTTTGTAGGTTCGGTTAATGAAGATTGAATAAAATAATAGATAATTAATTAATTAATTTACTTACTATTTAATCTTGTCTATTTGAATTTAATATAATAGAAAATTGAACGACTTTAATCTTTATTGATAAGTTGTTCCAAACCGACCAACTCAACCCAACCCGACTGATACTTGATTGGGTTGAGTTGAGTTTCAACCTTTACACAGGTTGGATTTGGTTAAATTTTGATCAAACCGATCATATTGGGTTGGGTTTGAGTTGAAGCAAAAATCGACCCAACCCAACCCAACCCAACTCATGCCCACCCCTAGTCGCAATGATACAATTGTTACTCACTAATAAATTTACCATTTACGACATGAGTCGTTATTTTCATCCACTATATTCCCACCACAATTTATAATAATTAAACTACATATTAATTGCACGAGAGGTTCATAATATATATATATTTTTTTACATATTATCACATTTATGTATCAATTTTTTTTTTTATCACATTTTTATTCTCAAATTAACATATATTGTTCCTTGTTATGGGTTCTCTCCAAAATTTTCTTTAAGATAAAGTAAAAATAATCATTTATCTACTATATTTTTAAATAAGAAAAATAAATAATAATGCAAAAAAATTAAATTAAGTATTAAACTTAATTTTAAAGCACATTAACAATATTTTTAGACTAAAATTATGATAAATGACAAGATTTTAATGAAATGTTAAATATAAGAGTGTGATGAAGAAAAAAAGTTAATGACATAATTGTGATAATGAACAAAAGTTAACGACTGTAAATATAATTAAAACGTAGTGTATTTATAAAAGGTGTGGTGTGAATATAACCATCAGGTCGCAATAAGGTTGCAACAGTTGAGAAGTTACAATTTACAAACCCCATTACATGTCGGGCCAAGCTGCACTTCTGATGATCCCTATTTTCTGCCAAGCCAAAATAGTTACATTTCAATAATCGAAAGGCCTACGACCATTGGTTTTAGGTTCGGAAAGTTACGGTTTTTCGATGAACATCTTCTTGTTTATCAAATTATTTTGCTTGATTTACTTCAATTTTAACTCTGTACTTCTGATGACCCTTATTCTCTGTCAGACCAGATGGTTACATTTCAATAATCAAAAGGCCTTCGACCATTGATTGGGTCGGAAAGTTAGGTTTTCCAATGAATATCTTCGTTTATCGTTGTCAAAAACTCTTTTGCTTGATTTACATCGATTTTGACTCTTATCATTTGACGGTATCCATGTAAACCTATAACTTAATTTATATTAATTTCAACTTTCGAGCTCTAGATTACAGAGATTTTCTAAGATTAGGAGATTAAAGGAATACACAAAAATATACTTTATAACTAGTAAATCGTTGATATTCTAATATATTAGAATACAGTTCCAACAAAAGTTGATTGAAAATAATATTCAATCACTTTATAATGTAAAATATCATGTCCTCAGTCATTTGATTATTTGATGCGTTATACTTGCAACTATTTTGAAAATTTAAAAGTACATTTTTTTTTCCAAACTTTAGTGCATGTTTGGCAAAGCTTAACCATTTTTTAAACTTGTTAAAAATACTTTTTATTCACAGGTTTTGTAGTACCCACAACTTACTATCACGTAATGCCTATTTGACAGGACTTTTTAAAGCCCAAAAACTGCTTTTGAACATCTGTAGAAACTTTTTGAAAATTCTTAATCCCATTAGAAAAGCTTTTAAATGAAACCGGCTTTAAAGTAGCTTCCTTAGGAAGCTCTTGAAGCAACGAACCTTTATTATCCACACATTCCACAAGTCTCACAACTTATAAGCACTTAAAAGTATTAACAAACATAGTAATACAATGTTCTAAAACGAATTGAATGGGATACAGTAGTTGGTATACTTTAATTCACGAGATAGTACTAAACCAAAAAATAAAAAATAAATTTATACAATGAAGTCCAATGCTCCGTACTACTGAAACTTCCACAACCAGATTCCAGTTCAAGTGACACCTCTTCATGATATTACAAGTCATCAATTAGCAAATTAGATTTCTCATTTGAGATTCATCTAGGTTTATTCTTCCATTCATATTTCAGATGTAGATTATAGTTGCTGAAAACCCAAAATTTGATGTGGATCCAATTCCCGACTTCCCGTTACAGATTATCATTTCACCTTCAGCAAAGCGGCTTTTTCAGACTGCGAACGCTATCAACGAACATCCATACAGCCGCCAATTCAAATTTCGCGTCTTCTACTTTTTGAAATCTCAACTTCGACGTGCTGAATTTCATCATTTAGTTCTTCCAGTGAATTTTTGTTTGTTTTCATGTGACCGATCATCAAATTAGATAGATGCCTTAAACATGAGAGATACTCAGCTTTTACTTCGGGATGATCAGTTAAATACTTGGCAGATCCAAACTGCAGAAATGGAAAGTAGTCAGCTTAACTGACAAATCATGAAAATTTGAAATATTGAAAACACGGTCCTATGCAAACGTGAACAAAATAAATGAGCAAAACAGCCTAGTTCTAGTTATATGATAACATAATAACATATTAAGCAGACAAACCGTCCAAAGAAACGGAGGCAACTAGCAATTTTGCATAATTCAAACTCCATGTACCTCCTTAAAAACAGAAATGCACTGTCGAAGTGCAGCATCGGCCTCGACTTGATGTTCCTCCTGAATAAATAAAGAAACATGAAAACTTGTCTTCTTGAATTCATTGTTGAAATCATGACATAAATGTGAAGAACACAAACCAACAGCAATTACTAGAATGGAAAAACAATCTATGCTCTTATCATGAAGATCTCTAAATGTTAATAAATGTAGCAAGAACCATCATGCTCCACATCTCACTCTCCGGCTATCGTTTTTAATTAGGGATTCCACTATGTACATCTATAACATTTCATTTTTAAGCTAAACAAAGCACCACGAAGGAGATATTCTTCTAGAGAAAACACCGAAAATCAGTGATAACTTTCCTTCTACTTCACCAATTGCACAAGGTATCAAATTCTCTTATTCATTCCTTTCTCCTCTTTCAATCAATCAATCAAAGTCTTATAATCTTCCCATTATTAGGAAGCAATCACCATTATACACTGCAGGGAAATACAAGACAATATTGGAACAAATGATATTTAGTTCTTTTGGCCACATGCGCGCACACAAAAAAGCTCCATATGACCAATAATAGAAATTAAAGGCCATAATAGCTTATAAGTTTCAGCCACCTATTTGGCTTTAGCACCTCGAAAAAAGTATACGTGGCTTAAGAACATTGAACAGATCCTGGGAAAAGAAGAGGAGAGGAGAAAAAATGTCCTCCCAACACTGTTTACAAGTGATATCAGACTGATGATCACTGAAAAAATATAAACTCTATATAGTTGTTTTTCTATGGATGAGCACAGTTATATAAATAGTGAAAATAGTAAATACTGACCCTGGACTCCAGTATTTCCAGCTTCGTCATCTCCAACATCCCAAGAGCATTAAGTGATTGCAGCTACAACAACATTTAGGAACAAGTAAAACCAAATTAGGACATCTTTTACTACATCTAGGTTTAAAATTATTGACTAACCAAATATTGATCATGAATATTATGTCTCAGTCAATTTACAGACATGTATATCACATCAGCGTTGAACCAATTAAGCATTGTTAAATCCATGTTTATAAACAAATTGCATGGTCTCAACTAGGGAGTCAAGTGATCACTGGAATCTGAATGTTAATTATTTTGTAAGCTTTATTTATGCATCAATTATCTCTTTCAACTAGTTCAAGCATTCACTTTCATTGCCATTTACAGCGGAAATCGACGTCTGCAATTTTCAGTGCTTGTAGAAGATCGAGCAAAAGGTGAAAGATCTCTTAATTTATATTTTCATTTTTAGGTTTATGCCTTTCTCCATTTCAGAAAGATTGAGCAGCTACCACAAATTTTTTTCTTACAAGTCTTTGAGACATCTCGTTTCCTCTTTTAAATTTCTTATTAGCATCCTTGGGAGGTAAAAGAAACTCTTATCTTCAATTGACTGGATTGGACGATAGTTACAAATGTTTTAATTCAAACAAAATGTTACTATTATGGAACTATATAAGAAAACAATAATGATATGATGTTTTTATTAAAACACACCAACTAAAGAGGAGACAGAAGCAAAAAGAATTGAAGAACTGAGTCAAATAAATTGGACTTCTTTCATGAAAAAAGAACACTTTAGTTATTTCATGCTGACACCAAATAATGAATGGAAACTAGGATTCTCTAGTCTTTTTACTGCCAGATAAACAACCACCCAAATTGACAATACAAGAGCATTCATGTCATAAATGAAAATTTTGTCTCAGCCATAAATTTCATTCTAGTCTTGAGGCAAGATACTCATAAGAAAAACATGAAATAGTCAAACATTGATATATTTTTTAATATGGTTCTATACTCAAAAAAAATACTGGAAAAATTTGACCCCTGCACAACTAGCTCATGGAACTTTATTAATACTAAAAGTAAATAAGGTGATGTATTGCTGATTGATTCATCAAGTACATCAAATGGCAAAACTAACCAGTATCATCATTGCTACATGCCCATCTTTCCCAGCCTTTCTGGATACTACTGTGAATTCTTCATTTTCTTTCGGTTTCACATGTCGAATGAGTACTTTCCGAGCAATCCTTTTAGTAAAATAGTAATTATGTGAACACAAAAAGTCATATTGACATATAATTACTAGAAATCATAAATAAGCACGTCCTAGTTTATAAATTTGAAGTAGCAAAAACAAGCTAATAACGTTTTCAATTAGCTCAACGGATTTCTAATATTCATTTAGAATCAGTGTCACCACAACTCCAACTTGCTAAACTCCAGAAGCTGAAGTATTCATATGCAAAATTGAAAGAGACATGCATATTTAGGGATGAACATGGTTACATTTGGTTCTGATTCCAAGAGAACTGACCATGAACCAATGGTTGTTTTGATAATACAACCAAATGATTTTTTTAAGATAACGAACCAAATTGGAATCGAACCATTCGGTTCTGGTTTTGTTCTAGTTTTATTTTTAAAATTTTCAGACTTGCGCATCCATAAGTTAGTAATATATACCTAAATTTAAAAACAAATATCAAATATTCAGCAAGTTCAAATTATCAATCATCAAGATCACAAAAGTCCAAACTAACAAACAAAATATGACAAATAAATTTTCATTCTCATATAAAAGATTGCCTAATAAGTAATAACAATGATATACTAAATTAATTGTAGCAGTTTTGACGTCACACCCCCACAATAAAGGATGAATTATGCAAAAAATTTACGGTCCACTTTTACATGCAACCATTAACCATTTAATACTCCGTAAATGTTTATTGAATTTTTCTCAATTTGTGAAGTAAAACAATCAAAGTGAAAAAATAGTTTAAAGGTTTTTCAAGTGACTGGCAAATTTCATTTTTCGATCTTGAAAGAGTCTCCTCCACCAACGTGATGAAATACGTTGTAGGCGTGTCGCGGTTTTGTGTAAATTAAAAAGGAGTTAAAGAGAACTTATTTAGATGAATACCAAAATTTGGGTGTACATAATGAGCTGTCTCCAATTACCCATAATTGATCAATGGTTTGTTTCCAATTCATGGATTATCTCCAATGAATACAAAATTAGGATTTCCACTAATTAATATATATAGAAAAATAAAATTAAAAATCAAGTTTGGTTTTAGTTCTGGAACTCTGTTCTAGAACTAGAATTGAAGCAAAACCAAATGGTTCTTGGTTCGAAGAACCAAAACCATTAATTTTTTTTTTTTTTTTGGTAGAACAGAACCCTGAGTTGGGTTTTGTTCTGGTTTGGTTTGGTTTGATGTAGACATTTTGTCCACCCCTATGCATATTCTATAGTTCAATCCAAGAATACTACTCGACATGCTTTCAACTTTCCTAATTACATAAATTTCAACAAGTGGCTAGTATATTTCTTACATTCACAAAATATGTTAGTAAAACTAACGTACACATGAGCATTAGAATATGGCATTGCAGATTGCTTCACTGAAACAAAGTTCTCTAGCATACCTCAGGACAGAAATATGATGAAATGTTTGCATCAGAGATCACAAATTGCCAATTGATTATAAATCAGTGAACAATAATGTCATGTTTACATCTTGTTATGTTTGATTGTAACATCCCAATCATGAAAACATGTGATTTCTAGAACTAATTATATTGTTGGGGTGTTTCCGCTTTGCAAAAGAAAGCTTCTTATCATTTACCACATCAACACCAACTAATAAGTACGTGATATCTGTCATTACATTTTGTCAATTTGAATCCACAAGAAGAAGATACTTTTGGTCCATATTGTCAGAATGTTATAAACAAAGAGATAACGTGACGAACAAGAGAAATTAATTCATAAAATCATGTGTGTTGACAAAGAGTCAAATGGCAAATTATTCTTCTCGTACAGGGGTTATGTAGATGCCTCCATATATAAGTCCATATAGCTAACAAATAGACATGTCTAATTAGAAAATGAAAACATTTTGTATATGCAACAGTTCGAAGTGCAACGTGACTGAATCAAGGTGTGTTGGGTACCAAGATCCAAAGCCAGAAATGGCATATGTTGACTTTTATTATTGAAACCCAATAGAACTCCTAGTTAAGTCAGCACAAGTTAACTTTTTTGAATGTCCTTGGGTCAAAACATTTTTTTTAAAGCAGTGTATGCATGTGGGTGTTTCAAGGGTAGAACTAAAAGACAGAAACAAGTCATTGAAAATGAACGTAAAGTTCTTTTGCTTTAGCATTTAATGATCTGTTCACCATATTTAAAATTGAAAAAGCATTAAAAAAAAATATATTAAGTTAGATCTTCTGCAGCAAAGATGCTGCTGCATTTATTAACGCATTACCGAAAAAAATAATAATAATAATAGTAGAGGCATGTATATTGGTTACCAGACATACAGAAATCTTTAGGAAAAAGAAAAATGTATGCATGCCTTATAAGATACAGAAATAAAGCATATAACACAATCAACCTTATGGAATTGCCCAAAAGATCTTTCGCCAGATCAAGCTCATCCATTGCTTGAGAACTATTCGTCTTCCTTAGCTCGCTTGAGTTGAGCATTTTTAGTCTAGCAATATGAAGCATGTTTGCAGCATTCTGTTAATCAAGAAATACAGAATCTCCTCAGAAACACAAGGAATCCCTAAACAAAATGGAAATAAAGGGAAAAATAGAAAACGACAAACAAAGAGTCAAATGCTCTCTCTTCTTCTTAACTACCCAAGATATTTACACCTGCATAGCTGGTTATGGCAGGTTCAAATATGCAGGATTATGGACTCCTAAAAGAGTTAGTACTGAGCAGGATGTCACATTCTATTTAAGGGTTGAAAAAAGCAGCTGTGGCTACACGTTAACACAGCTACAGCAGGAGAATATTTCGAAAGAAAGAGACACATAAGATGAAACACACTCAAATGCTGAGACAAGGTCACGAACCTGAATATGCTCTTCCGGAAGCAAAACTTTTCGGGCATCAAGACATCTGGCAAAAGCAGCACCATCTTATCGTTCAGCAGGAAGCATACAATTTTCGATCTCCTAAAGTTATTAACTAATAATGCACCTCTGTAACAGAACTGCTGCTTCCGGTAACTGTCCTACTGATTGGAGGGTCAGTGCAAGGCGTTCGGCTGCAACAACAGTGTCTAAAGATTTCCATCCCTGTTACATTTACATAAAATCGTTATTGAACTTTTATAACAAAAAGTAACCATACAAAAATAAGGAATACCAGAATACAAACTAATCATAATACTAACAACACAATATAAGAATGTTGCACACTCCAGATAAAACGTATCATGAAAATTAAATATTTCAAGAAATGGATAAACGGAGGTTAAATGTAAAAGAATTTTTTTTTTGATAACCGTGGACGTCCGGGTCAGCTTGTGCGCACTTCGACTAATCCCACGGGGCCCTGAAATTTACGGCCGAGTATTCACCTCAATGACCCTGAGGGGATTCAAATTGGTGACCATTGGGGAGCAAACCCAATGCCTGACCAAAAATGTAAAAGAAATTGAACATTGTTGCTTTTACACAACATCACTGAAGATAATATTTTGGTGATATCAGAAACCCTATGCATAGAATTTTGCAATTTGTTTGCACCATGCATTACAAAACAGAGCTAACCTCAATCAATAGAATCTTGTTGAAGTTAAGATTTAAATGATATATACATGGCCATCTCTAACACCTTAAGCCTTAAGCTTTCAGATCAAGTGGTTCAATATGATATAGGAGAAGGAAGGCAAAGGTCCTAGGTCAATTCTCAATGCTCCCCTATTTTCATTTGTAAACTCTAAGGAAAAAAAGGAATCCCTCTTGCATGTGAGGGGGCGTGACCGTATCATAAATTAGATTAACATTCATAAACAGAAGAACAAGGAAACTTAAATGCAGCGATGAAAATCCAGTAGCTCCAGTAAGCGATAAGACAAGATCACCATGTTTTACATAATTTGTGCTGCGGACAGCAGAAAAGAAGTTAATAAGAAGATAGATGGAAAAAGGACATTATAGAAGAAACTAAAAACATTTGAAAGGGTGCCACATAAGAGGTCCAGCAAACCACAGTGTGGCTTTGTTTGTAAGGCAATTTATAAAAAGCTATAAAATGTATTGCAGTTAACTTCCTTCATTGAAAAGTGAAGGGAGGGGGGACAACGGCCGAAGACAAGATTTAAATAATATCTCATATGTACATGTGGCCCTTTCTAACAGTTTAAACTTTTAGATCAAATAGTTCAACATGGTATCACAATAACAAAAGATCATGACTTAAAAGTCTCATCGCCACCCATTTAATAAAATTGTGCATGTGTCAAGCTTTAATGAAGAAATATAAAACCGCCAATGCTCGAGAGGGGTATTGAAGGCAAAATTTAAATGATAAACATGTGGCCATCTTTGCTATTAGTGCGGTTCAGCAGTGGCTTTCCTAGCAAAGATGACATTGCTAGGTTTTTGTTCTAGATATGCAATGTCAAACTCACCATTTAAATACATGTTAGGAATTTCTAGAGAACCATTCTAGAGGAATAACTCCAAATTGATAATTTATTAATACTAAAAAAAATTGAAAGCTGATATAATTGTAATAGAGATGGTAAAAATGATGGTAAACCTTTGATAGTTCCACTATATGCAGGATCTTTCTCAGCAAAATCTCGGCATCAGTAAATCGATTGGACTTGGTGTATATCTATAATCAATAGCAATATGAACACGATATAAATTGAGAATCTAAGAGAAACCTAAATAGAAAACAAGAATATAAAGAAAATTTGAGTAAAGATAAACATAACCATGATTACCGCAAGAAAATTAGAAAATGATGGCCAAAGAGAATTTTAGAACTTAAATATAAGCCCAAATTTTTTTTCCATGTCTCGCATTTTCAACAAACAAAGAACAGGAGCCTTTCCAACTCTAATGTTTTCCAGTGGATCTCTTTCAACAAAAAATCAGCATGACATGCCATAACATGGATTCTTGCTCTGATGGAAACCTTTGTCACAAAGTAGATCAGTAGACCGTTTCTATTACTTTTTTCAAGAGCATATTCCTTCTAAACTTATGCATTACCATAAGAGCAAAGAAAGAAGATGACTAAGGAGGTATTTTAACTTCAAACATAAGCTCAAAAATTTTATTGGCCATGCTGTCTCACATTCTCAAAAAGCTAAAGGTACGAGCTTTTCTCGACTCCTATAATGTTCACAGTTGAAAATTTTTCCATCGAAAATTCCACCTATCAAGCAAATTTTAATTGCCATAATATGAGTATTGTGCGACGGATGCAAATGCAGATACTTCAATTCTATACCTTGTATTATGATTATTTTTTTCCCCCTTTTTGGTTATTTACCAAATCTGCTTCAGCCCTTACAATCAGGAAAGAAAGAATCATACAATAATTGAACTATGTGCATATAAGAAAGGAAATGCAGATCAATTAAATTTTCTTACACATATGACAACTTCAATATGGCTAAAGATGTGAACCACAAACCTGAGCAAGATATTGCAATCTCCGGATACATAAGATGGATTCCCCTTGCCCACCATCCTACACGATCAATGCCAAGCAGTAAGATATCTAGAGTAAATATGACAAATCAATCTGCATTCTTCTTGGAATCATACTGATGTACCTCCAAAATTCGAATAGAATCCAAAAGTAGGTCCTCAGAGTCCTCTTTCCCTTGTAGATACAAAACCTGTAAGTTGGCATCTTTTATGTCATTAAGATAAATTTTAGTGAACAACCAAACAACAATAAATCACCCACACGCATGCGGATAAAACTGAGGAACCTCACTTTGTTATTCATGACAAATTCATGTCACCATGTTCTTGTAAGTAAACTTCCACGCAAACATATGTATGAACAACATGATCCTAATGTTAAATAAGCAAGAAAGGGCGAGAGAATTCAATATAAAATTGAGAAACAAAATTTTTAATCTTCTTGTAAAAGAATGTGCAGGAAAAAACTATTATTATTTTTTAAATCCACATGTTCACCAACCAATCCGAAGAACGAGAAGATAGAAATAAGACTTGGAGAATAAAGAGAGAAGACTTGAGAGGAATACATAAAATCGTTAAATAAATTAATCAGAGATTTAGCATGTGATTGAATAGATTAATCAAGGATATGGTATCCTAACAATGATAGGTACAGAAGATTGCAGGATCTAGTACAAAGATATCTTTAAGGGAAATAAAAGATGACTTCTCATGGATGTTGATTTCAGGCTAAGTTTTCTAACTTCTTGGTACAGCTTAATAGTTCATTGCAAAAGGAGAACTTTCATAAGTACTCAAACACCTAGAAATACCATCATTTTCACCATGACGAATAACTTCATACTAATTCTTGGGACTAGATCCATGAACATTACAGTTGAAGGACTCATATCTCACAGTACAACACTGAAAGAGTAAATTGCACATGAATAGTACTGACATGAAAAGTAAAAAAAAAGTGATTCACAATTTCACATACATGGATCAGTCATGGCTTGATTTAATAGAATTAGAGCAAACGACATAAATGAGAAGCTATAAGTGATTTTGTTCTCTCATACAATGCAACCAAGTTGTGTGGGTAAAAGACTGGAATTACAGGAGATTTCAAGGTTATTCACCAAGGTTATCAGTCAAAATCAGGTTGCAGGAGGAAAAGTTTAAGTTCATAGCAATCTGAAGTAGCTAAACAACTATGAAAAGAAGTGATTGGAAGTTTTATCATCTATATCAGAAAAAAGGGTCCGGATCTCCTGCTGGAACGATTTGGAAGATCCAAAACCAGAAAAGTGGTATTTACTAGCAACAACATAGTGAAAGCAGTCATATATATAGATTGATCCGGAATTTTCATCTATATCATCTACGTCAACATTTTGTTTTCCTCAAGTATGGATGCAAATTAAGAAGAATGATTTAGAGTTTACATAAAATATGCAAATGGTTCTTGTTTTGTTAAGTGAACCGTAGCAACTATAATAGTAGCACTTTGTGCCTAATCTTCATTAATCAATTGGAATTGCTAAATTTGCTGCTTTCCTGTGTTCTCTGAATCTGTTAATTGAAAGGAGATTGAGTTGCAAAACTTAAGGAATGACAGGCCCCTTTCCTTGTCCCGACAAATTATACCCCTTTAATAGTTAAAATGTATTTTGGAAGCAAATTGTGCAAAGGCTGCTAATTTTTGCAACAATATGAAATACAGACAATTGCCCATAACATAGTTCATACTATACCAAAACCTGAACCACATCCAATCAGATAAATCAACAATTTTATTGTACATGAGGATGTCCAGAATTTGTTGCCAAGTGCTAATTTAGAAAGTTGTAAATGTTAACAGAAGTGAGAAAAAGAAAAAAACACAACATATTTATGGCAGTTTATAAAATTAAAAGTTCACATTTCATTTGTACCTGTTTAGCATCATAAACATTTTCCAGACCAATTAGTCAATTTGAACCGAAGTGTTCATTGCATGTCAGAACAGAAAAACAGAAGAAGATCATGTCAAGTACCCAAAATGAAGGGAAAATGTTTAACAATTCCAAAAAAAAAAAGGAATTTCAGAAACATTGAGAAAATTTCCAGCCTTACAGTTCCAAGATGATAAATTGTATCAGCATAGTCTGGGTGGGCCTCGCCTAAAACACGTCGCTTTATCTAACAGTCAGAAATGATAGTAAGACTAAAAGTTAAATGTTTGATAACCACTCACTGAAGATAGAAGTGAGGTGTCATGGTTACCACATACCTTTAGAGAACGCTGCCAGAAATTGGAGAAAGAGAAAACTCATTGTAGTATCAGGTGGACAAATTGCGACAATTTGCATAAGAAAAATGGGAGTGAGTATTGCATGCATTGGCAGTGTATACAAAAACAGCTTAAATATTGCAATTTAATTAACAGTCATTACTTTGTGGCAAGCGGTAACTAATAGAGGGATGGATAGGATTCTCAAACATGACCCAAATCCTGTGACTCAAACATATGTTTGGCTATTAAAACAAGTTTAAACTTTAAAAAAAAAAAAACTACTGTGAAAAGAATGCTTCGTGTCTACCATAATCACCTTCACTGGAATTTAGAGTAACAGCTGAAATTTATTTAACCAAGACAAGTTATCAAAGCTGTCTTTTATTAAAGTTGAAATACATTCTTCAAATATTTATATACATTAAAAAATAGTTTTACAGTCTCTAATAGACTCCTTTCCTGCAAATCTTTTACAACTTAGAAATCAAATAGTCAAGACTCAAGTTCCTTACAAATCAAGTTGGAACCCCAGTATGCCTTTCAAGTTCAGATATCCAAGGACCTTTTTAACTTGGAAGTCATCAATTTTCCTAGTTGTGATACGTTTACAAACCAAGATTCGCAATAACTCTTAATTATTCTATGATTTTCCATCTACCATAATTAATAGACCTTCGGTAAATTATATTTACAGATGTCCATGAATAAAGACATTAAGCAGACTACTGAACCAGCAACATGCAAACGCTCTAAAAGACTCATCCCAAGATGCCTCCAATTCTCCAGTCTCCAAGTTTCTACTCCAATTACATACTACACACCTATTTGCTCGAAGCGGATTTGTAGATGGCAACATATTAGGATATCAGCATAGAGTCTTAGCAGTCTACAGAAACAGAACTTCATGCGCCTGAATGGAGTCACAACTGGCCACAATAAGCTCAGGAAAAACAACGTTTCCATTTTCATGTAACCAAGTTAAGGTAAGCTTTTCCTTTATCAACACCACTAAAATCGATGCGGATGGCCCAGAGAGAGAGAGAGAGGCTACAATTTGAAATTGCAACTGAAGTATACAAAGAATAAATCCCAGTCCTACAGCAGGATAATGACGTGACTTAACTACCTGCAAAAGGAAAATCAAACTTGATCTGCCAGAGTATGAGATTCCCAACTAAAGGAGAACTGAGGCCTCATCTGACCCTTAACTTTGATAATATATTTTTCATTTTTCGGTCAATTTCTCATATTTATATTTTTTGTCTAAACTCTAGATGAAATTAATTCTATCCTTTGTCTATGGTCCACTTGTATCAAAAAGATTGATACAGAGAGAAATAGAAGTTACAAGAAAAATCCAAACCCTAACAGTTTTGTTACTTCAAGTTATAGCATTAAATATATGATGTTCTCAGTTTTCAGTTCACAATGTGAAACTTAAAAAAAAAAAAAAATAGAAAAAACTTCATAGATCAAGTTGAACAAGATATATTTATTGAACAGAGAACTCTAAATGATTAGATTATGTTTTTAAAAAAAGAAAAAATAATTTTTCTATTCTTTAGCTCTAGGAAACTAAAATCA
>CAIGRF010188937.1:1561-26306 GCA_903798235.1 Fraxinus ornus | reverse complement strand
CAGATAAGAAACAACAAAACCAAGTCTGAAAAATATGAAAACTAAGTAGCTTACTAACCAAAATTGCTACCCCTTCTCATGAACATAAAATATGCTACTGATATTGTACTTGACAGGAACATAATGCTGCAGGGTACATATTTACTACTTCCATAATTTTGTGATTGCATAATTAGTATAGAGATTATTTTCCATTTAGGGTCCGTTTGATGGGCAAAGGTAGAAAGAAATTTCAATTTCATGTTAGTTTGAAAATAAAAACTCACCAAACCCATAAGAATTCGTTTCCCATAAAAACAAAGAAAATGCAGTTTAAAGTGATTGTACCTTGGAATTCGGTTTCCATTTCCACGTTGCAATCAAACCGTCAAAGTTGAATTTATTTTTCTCGGATGTAACATTTTTCATAGAAAAGTTTGCAATCAAACAGGGCTTTATAGCTATTTGTTTTCCATATTTTATTTTTTTATGAAGGTTAGCTTTCTAAATTTTTTCAGTACATTGATTTTAATTCCTTCAGCTTTTCTGTCTCAATGGTATTCAGTTCATAGCTTAACATAAATTTCAATATTATTACCGTAACATGTAGAATCTAACAGGACTATTCATGAAGAAACAAAATTATGAAATGAATTATACAATATTTTTCCAACCTAATGTCATCTCTTCCAAAGAACTCCTCTAGTATATCTATCGCTTCCACATACAGTGGTTCTGCCTTGTCAAATGCCTTTTTCACTCTATAGAGCTCTGCCTGCAAGCAAAATTACAGGTTTCAGTGTCTCCTCATAAACAGCTAGTAACATAGGACAGAAGTCTCCACCAAATAAGATCCATAACTATGATATACAACTCAATCTTCATGCAATGTGCTGCTTCAGTCTTTGACACAAGGAACCCCCTAAAACTTGTAAAAATAAATTTAGAGAAACAATTTAACTTCATCTAATGAACTAATAATAAGAGTCCATAACCAGAATTAATGGCATGTATCACCACAGTCGCCCCCCAAAATAAACAGAAGAAAACACACGACTACTAGAAAAAGGGAAAGAAGAAGAGAGGAAATAAAACGAATTCCAGTAAAATGGAAGAGCTTACATGATATAAAATTGATCAGCTCAATCATATCAAATACAACTAGCCAGAGTTAATATACATTTTGTGAAACACAAAACTACCACGAATTAACCATACGACAACTTATATATTAGAAACTTAGAGCATTTTTTGCAGTGGACCACCAGATTGTTACATGCTGCCGCAACATGTGGATCCCTCTCTCCAAAACCTTCTTTAGCTTCTTGAATTGCAGATAGGAAAAATCTTTCAGCTTGCTCAAGTTTTCCCTATATGAAATAAGTTAACCATAAGTAAGACAACAAGAAGACAAAATGCTGAAAGAGAAGTCAGAGATAATACCATACACAATAATTGTAAGAATACTACTTGCCTGCATAAAATAATCCCTTCCCTTATCTGTAAAAACTCTCCATTTAGATGTATGTACATTTGATATAACTGAACCATCCTCAATTTCACGTAACCCAGAAATTTCAGCCTCATTTGTAGCATTTTTAGAACTTGGTTCAATTGAAACATCTTCAGCTAAAGCAGTTACAGAACTTATACCCAGGATAGTTACTGTAAACAGAAAAAATAGTTAATAGATGCTTCAAAAAACTAGCTTCAACAAAGAATTTCATGATGAAAGACAAAGGATTTTAAATTTTTACCCAAACGTCATACCATAGCTGATGAAGGGTTTACAGTGAATGTTAAACCAAATACAACATGAACAGATTTTACTGATAGATAACATTAATGGCTACAGAGTATACGTCTAGATATACAAAAACTTCACAAGGAAAACAAGTTACACCAGCACATATGTAAACTTAGAAACAGTGACCTGGAAGATAATCATGTAAACAAAATCTATTTTAGAGTAATTTCCTCGCAAACTTCTTGTGATTTTGTAAGCTCATTAGCCACAAACTTAAATATAAGAATACTCCCAGTCATAGTGTAGCCGAATAACCACATAACTTAACTGAAAGAATCACACAGAAGTGCTTAAACTTCCATCGTTTAATATTGGATGATACACAATTCCATCAAAGGCTCCTATGCTAAAGTAAAAAAGGGAAAACAAAGACTGAATTGATAAACTCAAATATCGTGGCGAAACAGCTCCGATCAGGCGCTTAATCATGGATGGAGCGAAACATACTAATTCAGGAGTAAACTATTTTACTCAAGATATTTGCAAGCTATCCAACCTGCAGCCATTTAACCCCAAACCTCTTTTACGAATAAGATTACTCAGCATTCCATAGGTCCTACTCATCAGACTCCTTTCCTACTGTTGATTGCGAGCTTTCTTGAAGGAACTTCTATTTTGAATACTATAGATTCCATTAAAATCATATGAGAAGACCTATGCTATTGACTCGCAAATATACATCTCTTGAAAATACAGATACACAAAACTCAACATATACAGTAATCATTCATGACATTTTATCTAGATAATGATGCAAGAGCGTACTAATTTGTTAATGAACAAGAAAAGAAAGGGGTCCAAGAAGAGAAAAATTGAGGGCAAAGAATATATCAAGTTTATTCATATAATCAAAGGTTGACTATTACAGTGAATAAGTCCTCTTATTTATAGAGCAAAAGAAACTGAAAGAATATAAAATCAAACAAACTTCCACTAAACTAGAATATTGTCGAAATATTAAAACTAATCTAATTTAATCTGAATAAATATACATTAAATCAAATTCTAGTTTTAAAATTCTAATTAACTTGCAACTCTATCTCCATTAGATAGACTCTAAAAATATTAGAATAGTTCTAATGTACCTGAGAAATGACCCATCAAATATATCACAGAAAAAGAGACAAAAGGGCCAAGAAAAGGATATACATGTTAGCCAATTGGAATTTACCTCCACTGAAGTATAAAACATAGTTAAAAATCATTATCTGAACTAGACCCTGTACAAACAGCATAACTGGATTAAGTCTGATTTCTAGGATTAAGCTTCTATTCAAGTACAATTACATGCACAACCAAGACCTCAGCGTCATAGACTCGTAGTTGTTAGTGAAAAAACCAAATAATCAATCTACAGGATTGAGCATTTGATAAGTAAACTTGACTGCTAAAATGCCTCAGTGGTAAAACACAATTACTTATCAAGTCTAAACATGTCATAAAAATCAATTAATCATTATAAATTACATAAACACAGTTTGACATAAAAAACACATCCAGAAAAATATAAGGAAAAAAAAAAAAAATCATTGGTAAGAATTGTTTTCCTTCCCTTTCCCACTGCTGTTTTTGTCTCCCAGTTGCTTAAATTTTCTTTGTACTCCATCTTTCCACGTTTTCAACTAATCCATAGACCCTTAATACCCTCTATGGTGTTTACTTGTCAATCCCATCAGCAACCTTATCAACGAAGGTTTATAAATTTAAAATAACGACGAACATGCAAATGAGGACAATATACAACATGATTTGGCTTATTCACGCTCTCTTGAAGTCAATCAAGACAAAGTTATTGAAGAATTCCCAGCTTTCTGAATTAAAAATGACAAACGACTTGACTGAGTCCAAAAACCGAAACTGAACATGATTGAATAACATAGCTAGGGAAGTTTGACCATATAAATCACAGTGGATACTTGGACAACACCTCTGAGCTGCAAGATTCTAGTTCGGTTCCTTACAACTGGTCCAGAGAAAAGCCTATGTTGTCATATATAGAGCTAAAAATCTGCTCGAGTAAATCACACTGATAGTCCCTAAAGTTACAGAAAATTCCCATTTTAGTCCTTGAAGTATCATCGTTAACACAATAGTCCTGATATCTTCATTTTATCGTAATGATCCAATTTGTACAAACTTCAAAGAACATAGTAACATACTACCCATATGAAGTTAATAATTGTGCACATGAAGGCATTAACTTATATATAAAGGAATTCCTCAACATATTGTGTTTATGTATAAAAGACTTCAGTGCAAGCATTCAAAGTCTTTTTCTATAGAAATTAAATACAGGTTCTTTTATTTTACATTGATGGCCTCAAATTACATGTACACATTGACTACTTGTGGACATTTTCATCCATTCATTAACAACAAACCAGTGAGAATTACAAAACATAAAGGACTTAAATAGTGAAATTAAAACTTCAAAAGACAACTAACATGATTCCCCCTATCTACTACCAAGCGAATCAGTATTATACAACAATAAAATCGTTTGTCCACCTTTCTTATCTCCCTATAAGAACAATAAATGGCTATCACAGTGAATTACTCAGAACTACGCCAGGCTTAATATTTACTTATCAAAACTCCAACGTTTAGCCCATGAGAATCTACATGTATTTTAACTCTTAAGAAATGGAAAGAAAAAAATATTTGAAGTTTACAAAAAATTTTCAGCATTGCTATATTAATGTGATTCAGATAATCAAGTAAACTTGTCAAACATACAGAGCTTCATTGACACCATTAAAATTGATCAACAAAAGAACATGCTCCAAGCAGAAATTCTCAAGTACAAGTCCATACGAAAAAATAATTCAAGAAAAGTTAATTTCCCTGATCAATAAAACGGTTATTGCAATCTCTACTTATAGACCTAACGATAGCAACGTATCCAAAAACACATGGTGCAAATAAACCTGACCGAAGGAACATAAAGCACAAATCCAGGAATCCAAAACTGAAGTAGAAAACCCTGTAAGAACAAGTTGTATCTCCTAGTCCACATATACCAGCAACCATATTTTATCTTCTCCATTGGGCATTTAATAATAACACAAATTGATAAGTAGTTATAGACTCAACACAGAGATATCATAATGAAAAATGCAAATTAATTTGTCAGAACTCCAGTAAACTAATGCATACCAATTTGTCCATGCAGAAAGACCCATTGAAATGCTTGCCTACAATTACTACTCCAAGTATGACCTCCAAAATTATGTTGACCAGAAAACCTCAGTTCGCCTGAAAATAACATTGCACAGGCTGATAAGCTTACAAAAAGAATCACAACAATATGATTGAACAAAAATAAAATAAAATAAATGATATTGAATAAATAACAGTCCCTATTCATGAGTTCTGACAAGCATGACATATCAATCAATGGCAATAGTGGATGCAACCTATGCAAATGAATAACATTGTTGGAAAACAGCTTACCAACATGGGAAGCATTACTTGTTTTGGAACAAGAAATAAAATGCACCATTTCTGAAGATCTATCCACAACTACTAAAATAGAATCAGGACTCCTAATAGTTTTAAGCAATCAATGGAGAGAATCGAGCAACATCCCCTTTTCTTGCATTCTTTTTCTCTTTTCTTGTATTACATATAGTACTAGACCCGACCCGACACTCACGTTGACCAAGACAAACCACCGGATCACTGGTTGAACAGTTGGGTATCGGTGGGTCAATGCTAAACTTAGAATTTTTATAAAAATAATTTTTTATACAAATATATTATATAAATGTGCTTCAAAAACGTTAAATATAAGTTGTTTAAGTATCATTCTAGTTGAAAAATAAGAAAATGTTGATAATATGTATTAACATGTAACTTATATCTTCTTTTTTCTTTGCTTTTATATTGTTGCGGTAGGAGTCTTACCTTTACATAAATTTAGCTACCTATCCCTACTATCTTAAAAGAGCGAATCCGGAGGTTACTGTCTTTTCCATTTTATCCTTCTCACAGAACCAACCCACCGTGTACTGTTCATTTCTATGGCATTTGTTCCCTATTTTATCTTTCCTACAATTGTTGACTGAAGAGCGTGCAACTGTTGAGGCAATCCGCCAGTTACTATTCATTTGTGAAGTATTTTCCTTCCCCATTTTATCCTCCATGATTTATTGATTATTTTATAATTATCCACTGTCATCCACGCGTGTCTTCAAAATAAAAGGGTACGATGGACTTTTTCATTATCTACAATTGTTGATTGGGTTGAAGACAAGAAAAAAATAAGTCATGTAATTTTAAAAAAAAATATGTGCAAACCGACCTGACACAGGAATATAAAAAACAACTTACATACCAACTTATTGAGGAGAAAGCATCAATTGCAGTTGATATTTTATCCATTAATTGCAGTTGATATTTTATCCATANGAAAGCATCAATTGCAGTTGATATTTTATTCCTATTTTGTTAAGCAATTTTCTTCTCCATTTTATCATCCACCATTTGTTGGGACAAATTTGTAGTGAATTAGAAATTTGTTAAAAAATATGTAGTGATTACTACTAAAAAAATAATTTTTTTTTACAACTAAAAGGTAATCATCTGGTGGATATAGGCACCTTTTTCCACTAAAGGGGCCAAGGTTCGAATCACACTGCAACATAATAGCTTTTTGTTTCAAAGGCAATTAGACTTTCTTAAAACTATTGGAAAGGTTCGTGTTGACCGGTTCTCATTTTCATGCAAGCCTGACCGGTTTGGGCGGTTATTGACGGGGTCTTTTGCAAGGCGGTTTGATATAGTAGACCAGACTAGTTCACTAGTTTTGGTCTGACCGCCTCAGTCCGGTCCAGTTTTAATAACTATTGTATTACATAACTTGGTCATCTTGGAAATAAATTTTATATTTTTGCAATCAAATTGGCACATCAGCATTCCGTCATTGTAACATTCCACACAAGATATTCCACTAGTTTTACGTTTACCAACGGATGTGAACATGGTGAGTAATGTTGAAATAAAATGATAGGTGGCACGTACGAGACAAAATGAAGTTTAGTGACCCGGATGATATTTCACTCTAAGTTCAGCAATCCACTATGAAATTAACCCTCAATAGATAACATGAATTAGTAGTGAGTCTAGTGACTATTGAATTTTTCTTGTTCTTTTTTAGTGAATCTCTGATTCAATCAATATACATAGAAAATGGTCCATCAGGATCTCCTATTGTGCTATGGACCCCATCAAACAGACTGGCCTTTTCAATTGTGTAATGCAATTACTCCAATCTGATGAAAATATAGCTTGAATTCTGCTACTAAACTCTTTTTTTTTCAGCAAAGAATAATATACTTTGCTGGCACAATAATCTTAATCAGCGCACAAGTATCAAACTACTCAAATTCAAGAATCCAGCTGTAATTTTGATGGCAACAATTAAAATGCAGAGCAATTGAATCAAGTAATACAATCATAATGCGTGTTCTATTGAAAAACACAAAAAATATTATCAAAAGCATATATTAAATTAGATATTTCTCTTGCAACATGAGCAAATTCAATATTTTCTCAACAATTCTCAAATCACACGACAGAGCTTAATTTAAAGTGTGATTTGCTTACTTTTCTCATTAATCAATAAAAAAATGTTTTTTCGAACATGAAACATTAACAGTGTAGAAATTACCTGCATTTGGCATCGAACTCCAGTTTTTTGTCGAAAATGGAGCAGAATATCGGAGTCTCTTGAATAAATTAGCAGCTGCTTGTCGAAAAAACATGTTTTTCCGAAAAATCTTCAAGTGAGGGTTTGCGAAAAAAATTTCTTTGGATTTTAAATGAATTTATAAAGTCTAAAACCCTATACCCTGTGTTGGAAGGAAGAATTGAAGAAACTGTGCGTGGTGATCCAAACGGCCACGCAGTCATATAGGGACTGAAATGTAATAATATAATAAACAAAGCACGTGATCTGCAATAACTTTTTCTAGCATTTAAGTCCTCAAACATGAGCTGTCAATGCAGATAGGCCATCGACTAAACAAAACCATCAATATGATCGATAAACTTGCAAGTGATATCTAATTTGAGGATTATCTTCATCGACTACGAGGACAAACTCATTTCTCATGAAAGACAATCTTGTTGATATGGCGTGCAGGGATATTTATGTCAATTATCAGAATTAGTTAAAGTTAATTAGCTGTTACTGAGCTGCTAGTTTACAGCTGTGAATCTAAGTGTATATATGTACTGTTAATCATTTCAAGGAGAATAAGAAAATCATTTTTCTCAATTCACTTTTCTCTCGTGATCTCTCTTTTCTTTCTCTCTCTCTCTCTCTATCCTTTGCTTTCTTCCTGCAGACCTTCTGCAGATTCTACATGGTATCAGAGCAGACTTCCGTTCATGGCTGATAATTTAGAAGGTGAAGATCTGGTAACTGCTACTCTCCAAGGCGAAAATCTGGTAACTGCTGCTCATCAAATGATGTCAGATCCTTCGAGTCCATACTACATGCACTATGGTGACAACACAGGAATGCAGGTTGTGTCTGTTATTCTATCTGATGAAAATTACTCCACATGGAGCCGAGCTGTGGAGATGGCGCTTAGTGTGAAGAATAAAGAAGGTTTTATTGATGGATCTATAACTGAACCTTCTGCAAATTCACCTCTTTATTCTGCCTGGCGTAGGTGTAATCATATAGTTTCATCTTGGATTATAAATTCCATTCCAAAGGAATTGTATCCTAGTGTTATGCACAAAGAATCAGCACGACAGATCTGGTTGGAGTTAAAGGATAGATATAGTCAAGGCAATGGACCAAGGATCTATCAATTAAAGAAGATGATTGTTTCAATCTCACAGGGAAATGGTTCAGTGAGTGCTTATTCCAATAAATTGAAAGGTCTATGGGAGGAGTTGTCGAATTATAGACCTCAAACTCACAATTCCTATTATGAAGAGGAACAGATTTTGCAGTTCCTGATGGGATTAGATGATTGTTATGGTAATGTGCGTAGCCAAATCTTGATGGTGGATCCGTTACCTTCACTGAATAAGGTTTTCGCGACAGTTCAACAGGATGAGAAGCAGAAAGATATTGCATCTAAAAATTAGAGTAATGCTGAAGCAGCAGCTTTTGTGAGCAAACTGATGGTTGGATCAGTGAACTCTGGTGGTGGTAAGAGACAAGTATATCAAAATCCAAATTCTGGTAATGGTCAGAGGTACAATTATCAGAATCAGAAACAAGAAATACCTAAGTGCAGTCATTGTGGAGCTCTTGGACACGTGCAAGGGAAATGCTACAAATTGCACGGATATCCTCCAGGACACAGATTATCCAAGAACAAAGGCAGAAGTTTTACTCCCAGTGCTAATCAAGTGATTGCCTCACCAGACTCGTGTAATGCCATCTCAAGTCTTACCATCACACCGGAACAATGTCGCAGGTTTTGAACATACTAAAGCCACAACTTCAGACTCAATTTTCGAATATGACTCATAGTTCATCACAAGTGCCAAATGTGCCAGATAATTCAGCCTTCTCAGGTAATAATTTCTGCTTAAGTGTTTCGAACATAGAGGAGAAATGGATAATTGATACAGGAGCTACTGATCACATGGTGTGTTCTATTAAACATTTATCCTATGTCACTGCTGTGGTTAATATTAAGGTCAGGCTACCTAATGGTGATGGTGCGGTTGTGACTCACATAGGAACTGTAAAATTGTCTAACACCCTACTCTTATCCAATGTTTTGTGTATTCCTTCTTTTAAATGTAACCTGATCTCTGTCAGTAAACTGATCCATTCTCACCATTGTTGCCTAATTTTTCTTTCCAATTACTGCCTTATTCAGGACCTTTCTACATGGACAATGATTGGAGTGGGGAAGCTTGAGGCTGGCTTGTACCACTTCCAGCATAATGATTCCTCAGAAAACAATCTTCCATGCAACTCTTGTTCTGGATCTTCCATATCTTGTTTGAATTTCCCTATGATTGTACATAGTGATTGTAATAAACTCGTGAGTAATACTCATGTACCTGGCTTTACAGCTGTTACTAGATTGCCAGTTGATTTGTGGCATTTTAGACTTTGGCATGTCCCTCATTCTAGAATCTCATTGTTGCATAAATCTGTACCTGAAATTGTCTCAAATTCTGAATTTCATTGTAGCATTTGTCCTATGGCTAAACAACACCGTTTGCCCTTTTCTGTCAGAACTTATGCTTCTAAGTCTGTTTTTGAACTCATTCATTGCGATATTTGGGGTCCATATCAAACACTCTCACTTGATGGTTCAAAATATTTTTTAACCATAGTTGATGATTATAGTAGGTGCACTTGGACATTCTTGATGCAAAATAAATCACAAACCAGATAGATCCTTCAAACTTTCTTTCACTTCATTGAAAATCAGTTCAATACTAAAATCAAAATCTTGAGGTCTGATAATGGGGCTGAGTTTGCCATAACAGATTTCTATGCCTCACAAGGTGTTGTGTATCAATTGAGTTGTGTTGAAGTACCACAACAAAACGGTGTTGTCGAACGAAAGCACCAACATCTACTGAATGTTGCCAGAGCACTCAAATTCCAAGCAAAACTTCCCAACCAGTTCTGGGGAGAATGTATTCTTACAGCCACCTACATCATTAATCGGATTCCCAGTTCATCCTTATCAGAAAAATCTCCTTATGAAATTCTCTTTTCAACAAAACCTTCATACTCACATCTTAGAGTATTTGGCTCATTGTGTTATGCCTATACTCTTAACAGAAATAGAACCAAATTCAATCCTCGTGCCATCCCATGCATTTTCATTGGCTATCCTATTGCTCAAAAGGCCTACAAACTTTATAACCTCCTTACCAATACTACTTTTGTGTCTAGAGATGTTACTTTTCATGAAAATATATTTCCTTTTCATGATAATACATATTTGACTTCCCTTAGTCCTTCTGGTAATGATGATTCTTTTCAATCTCATGTTCCTCTTTTTCCATCTCCTGCTTATCCCATATCTGAACCTATACCTCATGCTCCTGATCAGCCTCATACCTCTGATTCTGTTCCTATGATGTCATCTCCATCATTACCAATTTCACAATTTACTCCTTCATCATCTTCATCCTCACCATTGCCATTGCCTTCCAATCCTATCCGAAAGTCCACTAGACCAAAAAGGCCTCCCAGTTACTTACAACAATTCCACTGTAACCTGGTTTCTCAGTCAAATTCCAACTGCAATCCTCATGCCTTATCCACCACCTTAGGATACAATTCCCTTTCCCCTGAGCATAGAGCCTATGTGTTGTCCCTATCCACCATCGCTGAGCCTCGAACCTTCAAAGAAGCTTCTCAGTCCCCTGCTTGGTGTGAGGCCATGGATAATGAATATCAAGCTTTGATTGCTAACAATACTTGGACTGTCACTTCTCTTCCTGTCAATAAAAAGCCAGTAGACTGCAGGTGGGTATATAAAGTTAAAATAAAACAAGATGGCACTGAAGAAAGGAAGAAAGCCCGTCTTGTGGCCAAGGGCTTCACCCAACAGGCTGGACTAGATTACTAGGAGACATTTTCTCCAGTGGCTAAATTGACTTCAATTAAGGCTCTTTTAGCAGTGGCAGCAAGCAAGAACTGGCATTTGCATCATATTGATATTAATAACGCGTTTCTTCATGGGGATCTTGAGGAGGAGGTCTACATGAGGATGCCACCTGGGTATGAGCAGCAGGGGGAGCATGGTGAGACCTTGGTATGCAAACTTAACAAGTCCATATATGGACTTAAACAAGCATCACGCCAGTGGAACACTAAGTTGTCTTCCTTCATCATTTCACAAGGATTTGTCCAATCAAAGTCAGATTATTCAATCTTTAGCAAGAGAACAAGCTGCTCATACACGGTACTACTCATCTATGTGGATGATATTATCATAGGAGGAAATGATTTAACATACATTGAGCAATTTAAGAAGGGACTTGATAATCAGTTCAAGCTAAAAGATTTAGGAGTTTTGAAATATTTTCTGGGACTTGAGGTTGCAAGGTCTTCAAAGGGTATTGCTGTTTGCCAACGCAAATATGCCTTGGAAGTTCTTGAAGATGCTGGTTATTTGGGGTCCAAACTTGCAAAATATCCTATGTTGCAAAATCTGAAATTAACTAAGGATGAAGGTGAGTTGCTTGAGGATCCTAGTATGTACATGAGGCTAATTGGAAGGTTGCTGTACCTGACAATTACAAGACCAGATTTATCATTCTCAATACAAGTCTTGAGTCAATATTTAGAATCTCCCAGAAAGCCACACTTGGAAGCCGCACATCATGTGCTTCGATATGTTAAAGGAACTCCAGGACAGGGTCTCTTCTTTGCTGCAAATTCAGGACTTGAGCTTAAAGGATTTTGTGATGCAGACTGGGCATCATGTGTGGATACTAGAAGGTTTATTATCGGGTTTTGCATATTCCTTGGGACTTCTTTGATATCTTGGAGATCAAAGAAACAACACACTATCTCAAGATCTTCGGCTGAAGCTGAATATAGGGCCATGACTGCAGCAGTTTGTGAGATTACTTGGCTCAAAAAGGTATTGATAGACCTGGGGGTAAACTATCCTAAGGCTGCCTTGCTGTTCTGTGACAACCAGGCAGCAATCCATATAACAAATAATCCTATTTTCCACGAGAGGACAAAGTATATAGAGTTGGATTGTCATCTTGTGAGGGAGAGAGTGCAGACATGGGACATAAGGTTGATGCATTTGTCTACACAAAATCAGTTGGCAAATTTGTTGACAAAAGCCTTAGGGATTTCTAACGTTGTTAGCCAAGATGGGCTGTTGAACATCCACAAGCCATCTTGAGGGGGAGTCTTGCTGATATGGCGTGCAGGGATATTTATGTCAATTACCAGAATTAGTTAAAGTTAATTAGCTGTTACCGAGCTGTTAGTTTACAGCTGTAAATCTAAGTGTATATATGTACTGTTAATCATTTCAAGGAGAATAAGAAAATCATTTTCTCAATTCACATTTCTCTCATGATCTCTCTTTCCTTTCTCTCTCTATCCTTTGCTTTCTTCCTGCAGACCTTCTGCAGATTCTACAGACAAGATATAATGTGCTAAACGAGACTCAATACGTGATATGTATCTTAGATTTTTAGGGAAGTGGGTCCATTACGATACATACTAGACGAAAATAAACCTCGAACAAACTATCACGTGTAAAGCATGTGATTATAGAAGAGTTGATAGGCTCCACTTAGTAATGATCAACTTGTGGCGAATAAAAAATTCTGTGAACTAAAAGGATGAGAGTCGATTTTTTTTTTCTTTGACAATTCAATCGATCAACTTTGGACATATTGATTGGGTCAAATGTAGCCCAATGTCCAGCCGAGTGAAAAGGTGGGTAAGATTGATCAAATTTGATGATAATTGAATCCTTATTTGGCTGTCTACTCGTTACAGGTAAATCTCATTCGGGGTAAATATTTTTTTTTTGAGGTAATCATATTTTAGTTTTATTCAAACGGAAAACTATATTTTGATTGAGTTCAATCGGATAAACAATGACTAAGGCCGAGCAACTAGCTGTTGCAGGATTGGATGTCTATCTAGTATCTATCTCACCATGTTTCTCTAGACAAAAGGAATGTTTTACTCATCTTTCTTGCAACTTATTACCGCAGCACTTGAAAACTCTTCAGTTTCTTCCAGATGATCTCTTTTTCTACGAGTTATGTATCGTTGCTTATCTCATGTCACATGGATGCCACAATATATCTTGTGATGCATGAGTTATAATGTCACATGGCAATATCATACAATTAAATAATATCGTGAATACTCATAAGCGATGAGATGTGAGATAACAAACGTTATCTTAAAGCAAACATTATATTTGATATAACGGTTTAAGCACATAATCTTGAATCGTTACATAGAACAAGTTATAACTATGGTCATCGGCCAACACCACACACCATATTTTCCTATTAAAGTAGTATAAGTTGATACAACTTAATTGAATTATTCTAAATTATGAGAAATCCTTTCAAGTAGGAAAAAGTACTTCAATTCACAACAAAATGAAAGATAAAGAATTTTTAATAATTTATTCTCAAATATTTTTACATAAACTCAACTCTTGAGAAACATTCAAAGAGAGCAAAGAAACGGGCCCCATCAACTCTTGAAACTCTCGACACCTGGCAAAAATCAAGGCTGAAAGGTACATGGAGCAATAAAGTGGGACCGACCCATCTCATCAATTTCCAACCCATGAACAAATGAGTTAGCTTCAAACTCTGCCCTTGTTTTGTGATTAGATTTTCGTAACTAGAAGCTTGCAGTGAGTGAAAGATGGTGGATTCCGGTGAAAACTCTAACGGGGTATTGATTGAGGGTGTAGGGGACATTGAAGAATCTGGATTTCGTACGAAAATCAAGAAAGGTTCACATCATCATCAAGAACTGGGAGAATTGACTCTTTACACTGTTTTCAGCAACTTGATCAATGCAGTTTTCTTTCGTAGCCCGAATTCTCGTTACGGTTCTGCTCATCTGCTGCACCGGATCAAAGTTTCCATTTATGAAAATATTCCTTTGCTTCGTGACGCTTCGACGAACAGTGATCGCCATGTTCTCGCCTGGGCTCGCCGTGGCAGCCCCCTCCGCCTCCTCCTTGTCATCTCTGTAAGTATACTGTACAGAGTCTTGGGTTCGTCCTCGTCAAGAGGAGTAGCCCAACGCAGCTATTATTTTCATATGCACTCGGGTTTTTGCCCTTAACATAGTAACCTGTAATTTTCTTTTTTATCTTGAATTCTTATGCTGTGATAAGTATAAAATTTTGTTATGGGTATATTTATTATAGATGCATGTTTTTAAGAAAGTATTATTGACTATTTTCTTTAATTTTGATTCTATCTTATGTGGGTTTAATTAAGGGCTGGTGAATTTGATCTTATAATATTTTTGATAAAATTGTTGGAATTTTTATTGAATTAGAATTGGAAAAAGTTTCTTTGTTGGTTGGCTACTTAGCCGTTGTTTGGGTTCTATTAAACCAAAAATACATAAGATTTAGGCAAACCATATATAAAAGTCAATAAGTTTGGCATGTAAGTAGAGAATTTTTTTGGTGGTACACAATTCGATTATTATTACGAAATTGAGAAATATTAATAATTGATTACTTTCGTAGGAATAGGATAATTAAATTGTAAGTACATGGTCAAAAACTAACATGCTCCACTCCTAATAATGCTAGTGGACCCGGAGTGTAACATGTGCCTATGTTAGATACCAACTAAAAGTTGGACCTACCATCAAGGCTACTACAATATGCAACTTTTATAAATTATTTTTAATAAAATTTCGGCATTATCTCCCCTATAATTTGGACTAACCAACCTCTAAACAAATATGTACAACTCCTAACAATAATATCATATCAATGCTAATTCATTCCCTTTAATAACCACATAAGTATAATACAATATAGAGATAAGCCGAATTCTCAAACTTTTACCATGTAAATAACATGAATTATACATATGGATGCAAATTACGTAGTGAGTCTATCCAACTATCTACAAGTGAGGTAAGAATGATATTAAAAAATGAACATGTGTCCCAAAATAGTGACTACGTGCTCTATTAAATGAGTCATACTAGCTAACTCTGTCGGTGACTCTGACTCCAAAATCAAGGCTTAACTCCATAATATGCCCATAAACTGGTACCTAATAAGGAAATTGTGGAAAAATATATGAGTTGATAGTTAGTGAGGGAAGAAGTTCAAAAATAATTATACGTTTTCATTTATACATTTTTATCAAAAATCAAGTTTACATCCTTTAACAATCCACAGTATAACAACATATAATAATAAAAAAGTGAACGTTCTCGTAATATTGAAAAATATCATCTCATAATCATGATATAATCATCAACTGAAATCTATACCTTCATCTCATCACAACAAATGTATCGAAAAATCTACCAAAAATGTACCATTTGACTACAATTTGTAATCTGGTCATATGTGCACAGATTGCTCATTGGGCTAAGCAATCCCGGCACAGGCCTCAAGCTCCCTCGGTGAACGAAATTGGGTCTCAAAGACATCTCATAATCAATGCTAGAACACGGTCAAAAGCTCTTCATCCACATTCAAGACCCCTCAATGTAGTATATAACGCAGTCAAGGTCCTTCAGTGAACTAAAATAAATATATAATCATGGGTACTTTTCTGGTCGATCTCAATATCATATATGTCTCACATTCCAATTCACAATTAATTCATATAAAATCTGTAAAATTCCACATATATCATAAAGAAAGAATATTTCCACATTAATCATGTAATTGGACAAATAATTCACATAATTGCATAAAATGTATAATGGTATAATTAATTTATCAATACTTGAAAAATATTTAAGTTTTTTCCATTTACAAGTTATTTACGTGACGATTAGTTTGGGTGATAAGCTGTCCCGATATCCATATCGCCTCCTGAAATGTGATAAAAATTGTAGGTGCAAAATTAGTAAATGATTCAGCATACATCGTAGATCATTAGAGAGGCATTTTTCCCAAGTATACTCATGAATCTAGTGTTTTGGACATGATTAAGCATAGATTGGAGATTATCAGATGGAGGCATTTTTTCTATTATACTCTGGTGTTCTTGAAATGATTCAGCATATATAGGAGATTATCAGATGGAAGTATTTTAACCGATTATACTCATGAATGTAGTGTTTTGGACCTGAGTGGGAACAAGTCATGTGAGGGTGGCACTAGGGCAAGAAATATGCCTTGTGAAATTCTAGATCACACTTGGCATACAGTATACTATACTTGATCGTTGGATTCTTTCATTGAATCAACCATTTAAACCATTTTCATATGTCCCGTTTGCTCTTTATTTGCCAGTTTTGGCAAGACAATCACCAGTTAAGTGCCATTTTTGCTCTTAACTTCTTCCTACAAAATCGTAGTGTAGTAGGTTGCCCAGAAAATTGCATTATATGTCTGCTAGTAGAAGCCAAAGCTCTGTGATTAAAATGAGTCTTTTCCCAGTGACATGTTCTTGTACCACCTACATTTTTCTTTAATCACTTCATGCCTCAATGTTCTTTGTACAAGTTTAGGTAGGTTTGTGATACTCCCTTTTGGAGCATCATGTTTTCGAATAATGTAATAAATTTACGTTGCAATTACTTTTGAGACTTTGTTTTGTTTGTCTCCTGTATATTTTGTTAGAATTTTCCTACATTAATATCTGTAAATTGTAATACAATAATTGTTGCAGGTCGTGACAATTTTACTCCTTACATTGACTGGATTGCTGGTTTTTATGCTTTTCTTTGCTGTTGTAACCTTCAATGCTGTTGTCATTTCTCTATTCATGTCTTTAGTGGCAGCATGAGGATTCTTGGCTCTTTTCTTCGCCTGTGTTGCAACCATTTATGTTGGCGCACTATCAATAGCTGTATGTGTCATTTATACTGCAACAACTGTTGCCATTATTGCCGTTCTTACAGCTACATGTAATCTTTCTATGATTATGTTCTCAATAAGTATGACACATTAAAAAAAAATTCGAGTCTTTATTTGTCGTATTTCCTGTGCCTATTTTGTTTCAACAGTCTTGGTCTTGAACACTCACTTATTTGGACATGTATAAATATAGAAGAAAAAAAGCAGCTAAGTTTTTACTTTTTACGGTTGAACTATAGACTCTTTTTTGAAATTCATTTTTATCGAGGCATTACAAACCCCTCTGCTGATGATCTGGAAACAGTAGGTTGTTTCTTTGATCTCCATGACACCAGTAAGTTGTCTAGGAAAACACAGTATCCAGTTATAGACCTTCTAGTGTCTGAGCATGCTGTCCAGTCTGCATCGCAGAACCCTTTAAGAACCATGTCTGATTTACTCTCAAACTGATCCCATGTGCTGGTGTTCCTTTCAGATATCTGAGAACATGGTGAACAGCCTCCAAATGTGGCTGCCTTGGTGACTGAAGAAAGTGGCTAAGTACCTGTACGACATACAATAAGTCTGGTCTCGTTATAGTTACATATAAAATCCTGCCTATTAATCTCCTATACATGCTGGCATCCTCAATGAGCTTTTCCTGATCGTTACCGAGTTTTAAATTTTGCGGCAAAGGAAATTTTACAGGTTTTGCACCAAGATACTCTGCATCAGACAGCACATCTAGAGCATATTTTCTTTGATTAACTGATACTCCATTGGCTGATCTTGCTATTTCCAGCCCCAGAAAGTATTTCAAAACCCCTAGGTCTTTCAGTTTAAATTGCTCATTCAGCTCCTTCTTGAAGTGTTCAATATATGAAAGGCTATTGCCTCTTATGATGATATCATCAACGTAAATGAGTAAGGTAGTAAATGATCCCTCTTCTTGTCTGCTAAACAAGGAATAGTCAGATTTTGATTGTCTAGACCCTTGAGAAATAATGTATGAAGTGAGTTTGGTGTTCCATTGTCTAGACGCCTGCTTCAGTCCATAAATGGACTTGTTTAATTTGCAGACAAGTTGTTCTCCACACTCTCCCTGCTGCTCATACCCCTTAGGCATCCACATATAAACCTTCTCATCAAGGTCACCATGGAGGAAGGCATTGTTTATGTCCAATTGATGGAGATGCCAACACCTATGAGCAGCCACTGCTATTAATGTCTTCACAGTAACTAGTTTAGCCACAGGCAAGAATGTCTCTTCATAGTAAAGTACAGCTTGTTGCGTGAATCCTTTAGCAACAAGCCTGGCCTTCTTCCTTTCCTCAGTACCATCAGAATTGAGTTTAACTTTTAAAACCCACTTGCGGGCAACATACTTTTTGTGTGCAGGCAAGGGAGTCACTGTCCAAGTGTTATTAGACACTAAAGCCTTATATTCATCCTCAATAGCCTTATACCATTCTAGACATTTAGCAGCCTCTTCAAATGATCTAGGCTCAGATATGGTAGATAAGGCAAGAGAATACCTTTTGTGAGCAGGTGACAACCTACTATAATCCAGGAATTCAGCAATAGGGTATTGTTTGCCAGCCAAATGATCTTTCTTCATGAATTTAGATTGGAAAATAGGTACCTGAGAGGTAAGACTGCAATGGTAATTTTGAAGATAGGCTGGAGCTCTTTTGAGTCGATTTGATTGTTTGATAGGAGCTTCAGGAGTGAGAATAGGTGAAGAACTGGAGCCGTGACCATGTGTATAAGGAGAATGAGAAAAAATGATAGGAGAATGAATAGCATCTGAACTGCTATTATTCGAATTTTGAATCAATATATCAGATGATGAAAAGTCATCATTCTGTGCTGGAAAAAGAGATGAACCAGAGGATAAAGAGACATCAGATTTTGATAATGAAGCAAGAAATTTAGGATGATGGAAAGGGAATATAGTCTCATGAAATTTAACATCTCTAGAAACAAAGATTGTATTATTTACAAATTGTATAACTTGAATGCTTTCAAGCCAAAAGGGTAACCCAGAAAGATGCAAGGAATGGCTCTAGGGTCGAATTTGGTATGATTTCTTTTGATATTGGAAGCATAGCATAGACATCCAAATACCTTGAGATGTGAATAAGAGGGTGATGTTTGATATAGCATCTCATAAGGTGTCTTATTTCCAAGAATCAAAGTAGGAGTTCTGTTTATTAAATATGTAGCAACAAGAATTGTTTCTCCCCAGAATTTATGAGGAAAATTAGCCTGGAATTTGATGGCTCTAGCAACATTTAGAAGGTGTTGATGCTTTCTCTCTACTACCCCGTTCTGCTGAGGTATTTCTACACAACTTAGTTGATGGATAATCCTATTAGATTGGAAAAAATCAGCCATGTGGAATTCAGATCCATTGTCAGATCTGAGAATTTTTATTTTACAATCAAAGTAAATAAGAATCATTTGATAAAGGGAATGAATTATATGTCTGGTTTGAGACTTATCCCTCATTAAGTAGGTCCAAGTCATTTTGGTATGATCATCAACAATGGTTAAGAAAAAACGAGAGCCATCCAATGAAGGAACTGAGTAGGGTCCCCATATGTCGCAATGAATAATATCAAACCTTCTAAGGGCTCTAGTTTCACTTCTTGGGAAGGATAATCTCTACTGTTTGGCTATAGGACAGACAATACAATGTAAATGCTTATTGAAATTGATAGTAGGAACTAGATTGTGCAAGACAGATAACTTCAAATTAGGGAGATGTCCCATACGACAGTGCCATAGATCAATGTCAGAATTTATATTGATATCACTTATAGAATTACAAGAAAATTGTTTAGAATTATTACATTTTGATCAAAGATCAGAATTGCAAATGGAACTAGGAAAAACAGGCTAGCTATTTTTAGAGACATCAACATGTTTAGTTTCAGATTTTGCACAACTGAATAAAGGTTTGTTTTGAACTCTCTGAGCAGGAATTTGAAAGGCATACAGTCCATCCTCAAGTTTGCCCATTCCAATCGTCGTCCATGTCAAAAGATCCTGGACAAAGCAATATTGATGCAAAAATATCAGAAAACAATTATACCTGAGGGTCAATTTACTGGCTGAAATCAAGTTGAATGTGAAACCAGGCACCACTAATACTAAAGTCAGAATCAGCGTATCTGATAATCTGACCTCACCAACACGTGTAGCCTTAACAATTTCACCATTAGGCATTATTTTAACAGCAGCTTTAACCTTATGAGATATAGAAGTTAAATGCCAAATAGAACATACCATATGTTCTGAAGTACCAGTATCCATGATCCACTTTGCAGCACCAATTTTAGTTTTAGAAGGAAGGTAATTACATGAAAATGCAAAAGCATCTGGAATAGAATAGCCAGGTTTTGATGTATCCTGAGACTTTGACTGAGTTTGTAATTGAGGAACATTGATTATCTGTCCTTTCAATTGAGGCACCAACATTGCCAGAACTTGTTTACATTGATATGGAGTGATTGTGAGGTTTGAAAGAGATTCCATCACATTTTGTAAACCATTATCAGAAGATTGTCCAACAGCATTGGCTACAATATTTCTGCCTATAGCAAAACGGTGTCCAGGAGGATATCCAACAATTTTGAAACACTTTGCTTTAATATGTCCAGCCATATCACAATGACTGCAAATAGGCTTATCTTTTCCCTGATTTTGAATAATTCTGATATTCCTTTGCACTCCATTAAATCCTTGTCCAACATTATTGGCTAATGCAGCTGTTTCAAAACTCTGTTGACATTTTGTGACAACCTCCTTCTGCCTCTCATCTTGCAAAATTAGTGCGAATACTTTATTTAAATGAGGTAAAGGATCCATCAGCAAGATCTGGCTCCTTACTGCAGAGTAGTATTCATCTAAGCCCATTAGAAATTGCATAACCTGGTCCTCCTGCCTATAATCAGATCCACAAACATTAGGCCTATAGTTATCCAGTTCCTCCCATAATCCTTTAAATCGATTGAAGTAAGAGTTAACTGAACTATTCTCCTGAGAAATAGTGGAAATCTGCTTCTTTAATTCATAAATTCGAGGTCTATTACCTTGGCTATAACGATCCTTCAGCTCAATCCATATCTCCCTAGCTGAATCCTTGTGCATCACACTAGGATATAATTCCTTTGGAATGGAATTGATGATCCACGAAGACACCGCATGATTACATCTTCTCCAGGCGCTGTGTAACGGATCATCAGATTTAGGTTTAGTGATGGTTCCATCAATAAATCCTTCCTTGTTTTTGACGCTAAGAGCCATAACAACAGCACGACTCCATGTCGCGTAGTTATCCTCCGCAAGCATAACGGAAATTAGCTGCATACCTGTGTTATCACCATAGTGTAGGTAGAATGGATTATTCGGATCTGTAATTGATCCACTATTAGTTGAATTAACTTTTTCCCCAACTAATTCTCCAACTGAAGATACTTGATCTTCCATCGCAGCAAGCTTCAAAGCTCTGATACCATGTGAAAATAATAGACAGAGAAAGGTGAAGAAGAAGGATATGGCACGAAAAATGGTTATCCCAATTTCTTACTCAATCCGTGAGTTATGTACAGTGTAATTATATTACCACCACAAAATTTAGTTACTACACCACATTATAATCACACCACAATTAAAATATTTTTTCAATAAATATACCACAATAAATTTACAATTATACTCTTAATATAATAAAATATAATATTGTAGTGTACTCATCCTCCCTATTTTACTCATCATATTTATCAATCATTTATGTCCTACAAATCAATGAATACGAAGCAAACTTTCTACAATTAAGCAAATATAAATCAAACTCATTAATTAAACAGCACATAAAGAGTTCAGCCATGGATGATTTCAACAAACATCACAAAGATTGGATACCTTCGCCATTGTCATTGGCCTAAAGAATAATAAGGACATATTTGATCAGTGTAAACAGAGTTGAATGCACCAAAATATCTTCATTCCCACTGACTGGTGCCATGCTGAACATCACATTGAAGGTTTACAGTGACTAGTTCCCTAAATTCTGTTTCCTCGAGCAACTGGATATTTATAATCAACTTTTATATGTACAGACTAGATAAACTGTACTTATCAACACATGAAAAAGGAATTCTCTACTTGAGTAGTATTGCTGTCGATGGAAAAGCTTAGAAAAATTAGGTTTATTGATTTTTAATTTTCAAACTTGACAAATAAATTGAAAAAATTCATCCGTAAATTATGGTCAAATATAGTATAAATTCATTTACAATGAAAAAAAGAAAATTATCTTGCTACCGTGGAAGAAAGCAAAAGTCGTCGAAATAGCTATGAGCAATGAGATGTTAAGGAAAAGAAAGAAAAAAATTATGTTTTATATTTGTGGTGTAACAATAATTTATTAAATTTAAAAGTATATTAAAATCCTAATTATGTAATTTTACTTAAGGATATTTAAGTAAATAAAGAAATTGTGGTGCATTTAATAAAATTTGTAGTGGTAATATAATTACCCTTTATAGAAAAGAAATGAAAAACAAAATGACAAAAATGACCTCAACTATTTACATAATTTCTAATACGAACTTCTAAACATATTTATCAACGGATATGTCCCCTCACTCCACTCCGCTCCACTCGGGCATCGCCCTATTTATTTCAGTATCCATGTGTTCTTCTCTATATGAGCCACATACACTATAGAAATCTTTATGCAAGTTTAAAGTATGTTATCTCTTTTGTTTTTACGCTAGATGTTGACTCTTTTAAGTTCTGCTATTATTATGTACTGGCTAATGTCTGTGATGTGCTAAACAACTTGTAAGAAAACGTAGATTCTACCTTGTTATTTTTTATATCATGAAACTTAAAACTTTTCTTGTGGGAATCAGGTTGGATTGGATTCTTCTGCATTGTGTGGCTGGTGACAAAGAAAAGCACAAGTCTAGCCAAGCATTCACTTTATATTACTGGATCAGTAATCTTACTTTTCTGCTAGGCATGTTTCACACCACCCTGAATCGAGAAAATTTGGATGAAGAGCTGCTGCGGAATGGAGTTTTTACCATGTAGATATGTACAGTGCCTACTTAGACGACTATGTTTGCATTGCATTACCTTGATGATGATGATGTCGCTAGAGATTATCTCTTGTATGCAAAGAAATGGACCTAGTTCTAGTCAGTGCTAGTTTTTCTTCTCTAAGGTACCTTTTTCCTTGTACTCGTAGACATATGTGTGCATATATAAGGTCTTTACTGGTTGAATTATGGTGCTTATTTTTAGTACAGTTTCGTGCTCCTAATAAATGAAGAGTAAATGAAGGTGAAATGTGTGGTTGAAAATGAGTGAGGTAAAAATAATTTTTCAAAAATGGTGGCCAAACAGGGTGAAATGGTACCAGAAATAGAAATTAGACAACTAGATTAAATAGAATAAATAAATGGATGTATATTTATTCTTTCGAGATGGATACGTTAGTTGAGAAAATGTGAAATACTTGTGTTGTGTCCCAGTAGCGGAGGGAGGTGGGGTCCTTTGCCCCATTGAGATTTGATAAAAAAAAAATTTTGCCCTTCTAATTTCCTTTTAATATTTCTATAGTTTGTGTTCACTTCGATTTATTCTTTTTATTAGCCACAGATGTCATCTTTGTCATTTCACGGCTATTGGCAACAGGGGCGGATCCAAATTTTTTTTTCATTGCGGGCGGAATTAAAAAAAAAACAATATAACAAATCTATGATAGAATAGAATAAATATACCATGCAACTTGCAAGTTGTTCATTTGTGGAGGATTACGATGATGGCGACCACCATGTGCTAAACGGGTAAACATAGTGAAAGAACAAGCTAAAATGTTGTAGTTAGTGGTCAGTCAACAAATTATCTCAAAATACCAAGCAAAATTATCTCTCAGCATCGCTTGGTTCAAAATTTTCTCCAAACTCAACCATCCTAGTTCCTACACCCTCTACTGGTTGAGAATATATTTCGCATACTTACATTAAAATCTACTTTCATAGCATAGAGTTCAAAGATGAATTGAAATTATGATTTCACTTGCTATTTATTTTACAGGAAGCCAGGAAGCAAACCTTCTTGCCTATATCCATTAAGAAAAGTAAAAAAATGTTCAATAAGCAATAAACGAAAGATTAATAAAAAATTTCTTGGTTTTCTAGTATAGACTCTTATTCAATTAAAGGAATATATATATGTATGCCAATAAATTAGGACTTTTGACAATGAAGGAGCAAGAATTGAAGAAAGTGAAAAATAATTTGGAACAGTACAAACATGCTTCATTGAAAAATAATGGTAGTGTCAACTTTAGAACTACAAAACTAAGTTGAAGGCACTGCAATAGCAGCAGAAAAATCAATAGCAGATATATACCAACAAAAAATGAAACGACGGGGTAGAA
>CAIGRF010188869.1:0-15986 GCA_903798235.1 Fraxinus ornus | reverse complement strand
TGTGACCATAAAATTCTTGATTTGTGACGTGTAGGTGTCTGTGACCTAGAAATTATGACTGTGACTCACTGTAATAGAATTGTGATCAATAAAAGTTTTGATTTTTTTTTTCAATTTGTGACCTATAAAAAATTTTAATTCGTAGTTGATAAATAACTTGTGACCATAAAATTCTTGATTTGTGACCTATAAATTTTTTGATTTGTGATTTCGAAATAGTATGTGACCAATTAATTTGATAAACTGTGACCTGAAATTAATTTTTAACTAATTAAGAAGATATCTGTGACCATAAGTTTTGATTGAAAATTAAATTTTTAACTAATTAATAAGATATATGTGACCAATTGCATATAACTGTGACCTTAACAAATGCCGAAATCAGAGCAGTCGCAGGAATTAAGCGACGGCAGAACGGTCACCGGAGTAGTCGCCGGTCACCGGAACAATGGTGGTGGTCGAGATGGAGATGAGTTAATTATATTATATTACAGTTAAATATTTAATTTAATATAATAATTGTGAAATATAATTAATTAATTCATGAAAAACCTGATTTTTGAAATTCTAAACCTGGGGATCTGATTTTTTATTTTTGGATAGATAAAGCTTGAGTTGTGAATTTTTCCCTTAAATATATTCTTAGTGTTTTTTTCGTTTCACAAGTCAAGTGCCAAATCATGAAATTAATTAACATTAAATACAGTATTCATGAGCAATAAATGCATGCAAAAAAGTATCTACAAGGGTAAATCGGACAACTCGCACTAAAAAGAAAAAAAGACATTTTTGAACACATTTTAAAAAGTGACTATTTTTGCAATTGATTACGTGGAGATATCTATGCAAACTCCCCTAAAAAATATTGCAAGTTAATATAAAATCTATCAGTCATCAATATCAATCACAATAACTGTACAAATCTATGTTAAACTATCACATGGTATATGTATAACTTGCCCCCGTCTTGACAACTATTTTTTGGGATGAATTGAGTTTTTGAATATTAATTTTTTTGAGAATGTACGGTTAAAAAATATGAAATAATTTTGAATTTATGTGAAAAATATTTTGTTGTGAGAATGTGCGGTTTAAAATGAATATGATGTGTTTTTTTTTTTTTTTTTGAAATAATGGTTACCAAATAAGAACCTAATTTTCAAAATCTAAATTTTGCTTTAAAAATTGAGTTGCCAACATTTATGCCTTAACCATACGTTCTCCAAATTAATATTATTACAAAGCTCATTTTAACAAAAATAAAAATAAAAAAATGAGCCTCAAACATAGACTAATAGCCTGAAATCTATTCTCTAAAATATTGTAGCAATTCAAATAATACTTTAGGTGGTTTGTATCATTATGCAACTTTAAAAAGTTTTGAGTGCATGTTTGACACAACTTAAATTATATTTTCATTTATAAGCGGTTATATATATTCTTTTATTGAAATATTTCATAAGATCTATAATTACTATTTATTTATTATTCACATATTTCGTTGAATTCACAACTTGAAAGTGTTTCCAAACATTAGAGTTGATCTCATGTCTTCAGTGGTTAGGATATAGTTTACGCACCGTTAACGTGATAGTGCCACACCAACAAGTCAACTTGCAATTATATATTTCGTTGAATTCACAACTTAATAATGCCACATCAACAAGTCAACTTACAATTCTTGACAAGTCCAAAAATTGGTTGACTCGTTGACTTGGCATTGTCACTTTAGCGACAGACATTATGAACTTCTGTTCACAGAAGTAGGTGATCATTTCTATACCAAACATACTGAATAAATTTGCTTTTTTTGAAAGTTAAAAATCACATTGCTACGAAGACGATAATGCACTATTTGATAGTCATTATTTAAAAAAAGAATGTTTTAAATAGTGATTTTTTAGAGAATATGTGGTTAAAAATTATGTAAATTTTTTAAATTTATGTGTAAAATATTTCATTGTATAAATGTATGATTAAAAATAAATATGAAACAAAATATTTTAAAGGCAGATAAGAGGGGCTAAGTTAACAATTAGCCAATGTTTGAGCCACATTAAAATATTTATTTTTATTTTTCTACTTATTTTCAATCACACATTTTTCAATAAAATAATATTTTTCATTATATCAATAATTATTTTTTAATCATATATTTTTTTTATCAATCTATCATTTCAGAATAAATTCTTTCATAACGTGGATCAAACACCCTTAAGGGTGCAATTTTTCCGAAAACAAAAGTACATTCAAATGTTGAAAATGAAATACTTGCGTAAAATACTATACACACAGACATTGAAATAAATAATAATATATGTATTGTACGCTGACTCAGACACTCACTCCGACGATCCGCACACTCAGTGACTCCCCCATTCTTTCCCTCCACTCTCTCTCTCTTTTCTTTTCTGCTACATACAACGCGACGACAAAGACAAACTCCCTTCTGGCACACAAAAAGATTCCCTCTTTCATTTACTTTTCTTCTCCCAATCTTGTAATCTTTTTCTCCCCAACCCTAAATATTATTCATTCCAATTTTCAATTATGCTTTCTTTCTTGATCTAGTTTCAGTGTTTTTTTACTGAGAATTAAATTTGATGGGTTGCGCCAGCTCAAAGCTCGATGACTTGCCGGCGGTGGCTTTGTGCCGGGAGCGGTGCACTTTCCTAGACGAAGCCATACACCAACGCTACGCCTTGGCTGAAGCCCACGCGGCTTATCTTCAATCACTCAAGGCTGTCGGCATTTCGCTCGATCGTTTTTTTAATCACGATATTCCGGGACCTTCTTCGCCGGTTCTTAACCTTCCGGCTCAACGGAAAGGTGAACCACCTGAACCTTCTGGTTCACCACCGGAAAAGACTCACCACCTTCGCTCTCACTCCGACTCCGGTTCGCATCTTCACTTTCACTCTGACTCCGAAGATGAAGAGGATTCCGGCTCGGAATCGCTACATCATTATGATGCGCCATCCCCGGTTCCTTCGTACGGTGGTCCCATTGATTACATGCCGGATTACGAAACTCTTCAGGCAGGTGGAAAGTTTACGAATATGAATTACATGAAGAAGCAAACGATACCGTCTGTTTTGTATGAGCAACGGCCGATGATCCCAGAAACTATGCATGTAGGTGAATCTTCTACTTCCTCTTCGTATCCTTCTTATCCTTCTGCAAATAATATTCAGAACCCACCTTCGTATCCTTATTATTATAATAATAATAATATTGATAATTACGGCAATTATCCGAATATGGGTGCTGGAGGTGGGTTATTCGGTTCTTCGTTGCCACCTGCGCGTTACAGCGGCTTGTCATCTCCGTCTGATGGGGCAGTTGCTACTTCCAGTTCAAAAGCACCTCCACCTCCCCCATCGCCGCCAAGGAGCTCGACCTGGGATTTTTTTAACCCGTTTGAGACCTTTGAGATGTATAATCCTCCTTACACTCCGAACCGCGACTCAAGGGAAGTGAGGAAGGAAGAGGGGATACCTGATTTGGAAGATGATGATGAAGTCGTTAAGGAAGTTCACGGAAATCAAAAGTTTGTGGATAGCGGAAGGAGTAGTTATTCGAAGGCAGGAACAGCTGGAGCGGCCAATGAGGTGGATGATGAGAGGGTGCTGAATGATGATGAATCGCGATATAAAGCGAACGCAAGAGTCAGAATGGAGAGTGATCCAGTGGAGTATGAAGTGCATATGGTGGATAAGAAGGTGGTTGATGATGAGGACAGGTCAAAAACTGGAGGAAATGTGGCTGGATTTAAGGCCCGGGGTGGTTTCAAGGTTGATTCCGAGGTTGTGAAAGAAATTCAAGTTCAATTTGAACGAGCTTCAGAGTCTGGAAGTGAGCTTTCTAAGTTGCTTGAGGTCGGAAAGCTTCCCTATAAACACAAGCATGGTGGCCGTCATGGTAAAGATTCGATTTTTCTCTCTGCTATTGATATACAGTTTTATTTTGAATGTCTTAGTTATATTATCTCCAGAATGAAATTAAATTTAGGTGTTTGTGCGAAAAGAATTAATGGGTGTATTTATAAATTGATTTATTACATGGAGGCCTTGGGTTCTTATAACTTTGTGGTGGAAAGTTAAGTTTGAGTATGCTTGACCTAGTTGAAATTTGCAGTCATTTCTATTTCTCTTTTTATGTTTAAATTTATGGGTATTTTTGGGGCAGTTTCTTCCAAGATATTGCAGTTGCCGGGGGTAGCATCACAAACCTTAACTTCCAAAAGCTCGGAGAATGAAAATGCTGATCCTAACATGGATGTTGAACAAATTGTGGGTTCAGGCTCCAGAAACATTTCATCTACTTTGCATAAGCTGTACCTTTGGGAGAAGAAACTGTATGAAGAAGTGAAGGTACACTGTTTATTCCTGTCACTGACCCCATGTTATCTTATTTGTATTTGTGCAATGTCCTCTGGCTTTAATCTTTCTGAACAATTTTAGACTCTCCATTAATTATGTACCAACTTTATGGTAAGTGGTCCCCCTGTTGGCACCATTTTTGAGAACATTGCTGAGGATTCAATTTGTTAGTTACCATTTATTCCTTATCGACATTTTCAGGTAGATGATGATAATGACCCTCAAAGTGGTTTGTAATTCTTTTATTAATGCATTTCAAGTTCTTTAAGAGTGTTCATCTAATTATATTTCAGGTGATTGATGAATGTACTGAGTTAAAATTCATTCTTAAAATTCATACAGTGACGCCGAAGTGGGTTTGCTATTCTAATCTTGCATTAGTTTTTATCTATCTAGAAATTGGTATGTACTTGGAGATTCAACTTGATGTTGGAGATAAAGCCTAGTGTAGAAAATATACTTGCAGTTCATTGAAATACTTTGTGGCATAGATCTACTTGCTCAGATACCATGATTCCCTCATCCTTTCTTTTGACATTCACTAACTTCTTTTGCAAGTGGTTTACACTTTTGAAGCTCATTAATATTTCTCACTGACTTCCAGATTCCAGTCCAGGGAGGCAAGATTGATGTTTTACAGTTAATCTCTTCTAATCCGATTAATCTTTCATAGAACTTCTGTAGAATAGTGAATTTTGAACCTGTTATCTTGTTTTATTGATCCATTGAGTGTAGTTCTCTGATGAAACTCTACTTATGTGCTTTTGTGTAGGCACGAGCATAGTAGAGTTAAAATGTGTTTATCACATTTAGATCACTGACCTAAAAGTTTAACTAGTTGAGGTGCAATTGCTTAATCTCATGTACACTCGTGGTTTTTCAGGTTGAGGAGAAAATGAGGGTCTTCCATGATAGGAAGTCCCATAAACTGAAGCGTTTAAATGAAAGGGGTGCTGAAGCTCAAAAAATTGATGCAACCAGAGCTTTAATTAAGAGTTTATCCACAAAAATTAAAATTGCTATTCAAGTTGTCGATAAAATCTCAGTGAAGATAAATGGTTTGAGGGACGATGAGTTATGGCCGCAGCTAAATGAATTCATCCAAGGGTACGTGGATCTTATGACCTTTTAGCAGACTGCTTATTCTGTATTATACTGCTCTCCCAAGTTTGAACTTTGTGTCTCTCTGCATATGGCTTTCTATTCATATCACACTTTTTCCCCTCATTTTTATATACTTGATCGATTCAGATATTTACCAAGTGATATATTGGCATCTGTAGGATCTGTTCTCTAGTGAACCTTTTTGCTGAATTTCATCTATGTCCATGTTTTTTTATGTATAAAATACTTTGTTTCACCTTGGTAACCTCCCACTCTAGAAAGAGTCTTTCTAGGTGTGAAGTGCACATTATTGGTCTTTTTAATGTTGATCTTCACTTCTGAAGTAAGATTGTTGAGGGTCATCTACAAAGAAGTGCATTTCGTTATGCTAAGACCAGTCATGGAAGCACCATATTTTATAAGAGACTAGATTTCCAAATGAATTTGAACGAGACATTGATGGGGAAGGGGGTAGTTTGGCAATCAACAAGAGCCTGGAAGAATGACTTGCAAGAAATGGATTTCAACATCCACAACCTTTTGTCCGCTAGAGAAGGTTCAAGTAAATTATCTTGAGGAGAATCTGCAGGGTACAAATTTGAAATCTTGCTATTTGTTGAGTTGCTGTAGAAACTGGAAATTTCCTATCAACCATTCCATTTTCAGAGAGCGAACTATCACAGTTTACTAGGATAGTTTTAAGCATAGAAAATTATATAGTTGAGGAAATGAAGAAGCAAGAGAACAACAATCCCTGACTTCCTTTAAAAAATGAATGTCTGAAACTTGAATTTAGAAGAATGCGGCTTGTTATGCTTTCATATGAGCTGGATGCATGGTAAACCTTAAAGGTTTCTGTCATGGTTCCTATTGTAAGGTATGAGACTTGGATGTCACATTGAAAGTATGAGATTTTGACGTAACTTGGTCTCTTCAATTTTCTTAGTTAGCTTTTGAGGTATGACTCTCCAAATATCTATAACAATGGTGTTAGAGCGGACACCATGTCTCCTAATTGTAATTGAGCTGCACGAAGACGTCGCATAGAGTATTTGTTTGGGACTAGTCATGAGTTAGTGCAAAGCCAATCCAACGTGGACATGGGATCATGGAGTATGGTGGTTTGTCATGGTTCCTATTGCAAGGTATGAGATTTGGATTCCACATCAAAAACATGTGATTTTGATGTGTGGTTTAACCTCTGTTTGACATACATTTTTTAAAAATATATTTTTTCAAAACTCATTTTCATCCACAAATTCTTCAATAAAATAATATATTCCATCACATCAATCACTTTTCTTTACTTTTAACTACATATTTCACATCATATCACTATTTAAAATATATTATTTCTTCAATAATATCCATTAAAAACACCCTTATATAGGTTTGGACTCTCCAATTTCAATAGCTATTTTTTAAGGTATTGTTCTTCCAAAACTTATAACAATAGTATCAAAGAAGACGTTTTCAATTGCAATCAAGGTGCACGGATGGTGATGTCGGCATAGCAGTGTTTGTCAGGGACTAGTCATGGGCACTATGTACAAAGCTAGCCCGTTGTGGGCGCTGAGATTGCAGAGCATGGTGGTTTGTCATGATTACCGTTTCAAGGTATGCGACTTGGATTGCATGTTGAATGTATAGGATGTCGGTGTGTTGTTTATATAAATTTGAGCTCTCTAAAGATTTATAATAGATCCTTACTGCAGCAGGTAAAAACATGACTATTGTGCTTTTAACTGTCAGAGTGTTAGAAATGGCTTTTATGTGTGGCTACTGGATCAGAAGGCATGTTACCTGGAAGTTTAGACCATTTCTGGTTTACATGCTTTGGGTGGAATGGCTTTTGGTAAGGTTTATGGTAGAGAAACCTGCGGAATTTGTGGTAGGTATTTCGGTAACTATGTATCCTACCCAATTTTGTTGAAAACGCAGCTCAGTTTGTTCTTGATTTTGGTATATAACCATGTTAGGTGGACTTGACTATGAGTGATGGAGGCATGTACGTGTCCAAGTGTTGCATTAGTAAAAAAATAATAGCTTTCTACGTAATATGAAAGATTGATGTGCTGTCTACATTTCTTGCTATTTAGTGTTGAACATCTGTACTTGAGCTGTAATTGAAAGGTTTACATTGTCAATGAGATCGATAGAGATTAACGAAGATTACTAATTTATCAAATATTTGTTCGTTTAACATAATTCTGTATAATTGTATTTAGGTTATAATTATACCTACCATATCAGATTGTACTTATTCCTATATAATGTAAGGAATCTCTATGGGAAAATCATTCAGTCAAAAGTTTGTCATGGTATCAGAGCTTGGTGAACTTTATACCAAATTCTCGTTTTTCTTTGGTCATAACTCAACTTCTCATGTGGGTTTCTTGTGGTTGTCCATGATTGACAAAATTTTTGTCATCTTGTGACTCTTGTTGTTGTTTGTAGTTGACAAAATTTTTGTCAACGTGTGACTCTTCAATGCGTCGAGTGGGATGTAGGCATTCGGAGTTCTTGGGACAATCTGTTAGCATTGCTAGTCTCTTATCGGGACTCTGATTTCGCTATCGGAGTGCGACTTGGGCAAATTCCTTTGTGGGTGTGGCTCCTCTAATTGTCTCAAAAGGTTGGTTTCTAGTGGACGGCGAGGATTGTGGTGGTGGTAACCACTTGGGGTTTTGCAAGATTTTTTGTGTTCCTTTTGTACCTGTCTCGTAGTTGATGGCAAGACATTCAAGTCAGGTATTTTGGTGGTTGCAGCTGAGTGTTGTGGTGACGGAAAGACGTGTAATGGTGGTGATGATAGTAAATATTGTAGTCTGCCAAAAATAGCCGACATCGCGTCTATATGTTGGTGGAAGATAGTGCATATGGCTGAGACCGTGGGTGATTTATTTTATTTTATTTTATCTTTTTTTTGGAAGAGGCGGCAGGGGGTCGGCTAGGGATTGGTGATGTGTGTTGCCCGCGGTTGGCTAGGTGTGCAGCAGAAAAAAGGGACAACTTTCCCTTTTTTCTTCTCCAAAGGACTCTTGATTACTTTTCTTCGCTCTAGATTTATTCTGTGAAGATTATTGGGGTGACTTTTAAGGAGGAAAAAAAAATGCAAGGAAGCAGTATATGTAAAAAAAATGTTGATTCCTATAAAAGTTTAGTAACTGGAGTTGTCACTGCTCTCATCGTTGGGGACTGCACGTTTGAACTCGCTGGCCATAGGTCTTAATAGGAAGGAATTGGGTTGGGTTAGGTTTGTGTTGATCTTGTGCTCCGGTAGTAGAGGTAAGATGGGCAGTAGGTTTGTGTATGGGCTATAAAGGATTTGGACTGACTTAATTGGATTTGGAGATTGGGTTGGGTATATGGGCTTGTGGGTATATTATTGGGCTATAATGTGGAATAGGGATTTTATAGTGTGGGCCTATTATATGGGTCAGTAAGTTTGGGTATTAACAGGGAGTTAGGTTATGGTTTATTGGGTTGTTGAAAGAGGGTTTTGCTGGAGTATTTGTTTTATTTTTCGGCTGTGTGTGGATTATTGCAGTTGGACCTTTTGAGTTCTTTTGTAGGCTGTCCAGTGGGCTTATTTTGGAAGGGTGGATTGTGATCTGTGTGTGGGGTTATTTTTGGGCTGCCACTGGAGTTGGACCTTTGAGTTATTTGTCAGCGACATCAGTTTCTTGTCAACAAATTTATGCTTCTTGATTATCCAGCATCAATTTGAGGGGGGATGACAATAAAATTGACAGAGATTGACAAAGATTACAAAGATTGTTGAAAATTACAGATTTATCAAATATTGCTTGTTTAACGTAATTCTGTATATAATTGTATTTATGTTATAGTTACATCTGCCAGTTACCATATCAGATTGTACTTATTCTTATATAATATAAGGAATCCCTATGGGAACATCGTTCAGTCAAAAGTTTGTCACACTCAAACAAAGGAATGTCAAATTTTAGATTGAAATAGGGCGATTAAAGAAAAAGAGGAGGAATCGTTTGGATATTCGCCAAAAAATTATTGGGCTTTATTTACTTGTGGGATTGTCCTCTCTATTATAGGTTTTGAAGACTAAAAGCTTAGTTAATAAACTTGTCCTGTTTCTATGAGCTGCCTAACAAAATTCGTATATATGACTGATTACTAGGAGCAAATTAACCATTATTAAGCATTGAGAACAATATGATTAAAAGACACAGGAAAGCCAAATTAGGTGCCATACGAATCAATTTCTATTTTTGTTTTCTGTCTGTCTCATTTAATTTCTTCCTGCCTTCTGCTCCAGGTTAACCAGGATGTGGAAATCCATGCTTGAGTGCCATCACAATCAATGTCAAGCAATTGGGGAAGCCAAACGGTTAGATGCCATTGCATTACGCAAACACTTCAGTGATACTCATTTGGAAGCCACTCGACAGCTTGAACATGATCTTATTATTTGGACACTAAGATTCTCTTACTGGACTGGTGCCCAAAAGGGTTACATTCGAGCATTGAATAACTGGCTTATGAAATGCATCCTTTATGTTCCCGAAGAAACACCAGATGGAATAGTTCCCTTTTCCCCTGGTAGGATTGGTGCTCCCCCCGTGTTTGTAATATGTTACCAGTGGTCCCAATCACTGGAGGGAATTTCTGAGAAAGAAGTGGTTGATTCAATGCGAGATTTTGCCACAAGTGTGCTACAACTCTGGGATCGGGATAAGTTGGAGATGAGACAAAGGATGTTAGCAAACAAGGACGAGAGAAAAGTTAAGGGCCTGGAGAGGGAAGACCAAAAGATACAAAAGGAAATTCAGGCTTTAGACAAAAGAATAGTTCTAATATCTGGGGATGACAGTGGTATGCCATTGACTGGACGTGTTGTGTATCAGAGTGAGACCAGCAAAAGTGGAAGTCTTCAGGCAAGTCTGCAACATGTTTTCAAGGCCATGGAGAAGTATACGGCTGACTCTTTGAAAGTCTATGAGGAACTGTTACAGCGCACTGAAGAGGACCATCTTGCTCGAGAGCATGAACAAGTTTCCTAGTGTTGCCTCTATCTAGATGAAATCTGCATGATGTTTGTTGTTGGTTGTTGGGCCACTTTTATTTACTATGTCCAGATTGCTGTACTAGTAAAAGCCACAGCGGTATGAGATTTGTTACTCAAGAATTTCTCTCTCCATGTTAGACTTGTCCATTAACATCACGTATTTGTGGTGGGGCAATCAGTTTCTATCATCCAACAAGGGATGAGATGTATTTGTCATAAATGCTACTCATCAAAAAGAGGTTACTGTCGTGGAAGATGTAACATTGTAATAAGATACTAAAGTTGCTGATTTTCTCAAGAGCAGAGGACTTGTCAATGGGATGATGGGGCAAAGGTAGCTCATTCCTCTTGTTGCCCCATACTTTGTTCATAAAGATCCCTCTCTTATTGGTGTTGAACCTAACCTAATTAGCAGCTCTCATGTGACCGTTCCTATTCCAGGGATAGGTGGTTGATAAATTTGCCCATTTTTATGCAAATTCGAGCTATGTGCTGGGAACGGTTCCACAAATTCGAGCATAATCTGGTGGCATCAAAAAGTTGTAAACAGGATGGGTGATGGTCGATGGATTACTAGAGTCAAATTGCAAGGAAAATATTTCCCCGATATTGATTCATGTTAAGCACACATGAGCAAGATAAATCATTCTTTCGGTTCTATACCAATGGCCCGTCCATGCGTGCATGTGGATAATAACCATGCGCACGCATCGTTGTTTTCCGAGAAGAAAATTTGATTTCCTTTCTTGGTTCCATCTTGATTTGATATGATATATTGAGCGTCCTTTTAACCTAGCCACGTCCAGAATGTCTTGGGCCAAGTTTTTGTCATAGAAGAGAGGCTAGCAAGCGGCAAGAAGAGATTTTACAACAAAATTTGAACATGCGAAGCTCGGATTGAAGATTGAAGTGCAATAAATTGAGTTTTTGAGTTCATCTAGTCTCTCTCTTTTTTTTTTTTTTTTGGGTCTCGATGTTGCCTTTTCATATCTTTTCATATAATTTGAATACACCAATGTTAGCCTAAACTTACTTTTGTATTGCATAAATGATGAAGCCTATTGATTTTAATTCAAAAATTAAGGGGGTGTTCTCTTTGTGTTTTGAGTTTTGAATTCATTTTGGGTTTTGTGTTTTGAGCGTCCATTTTGAGATTGTTGAAAATGTGTTCTTTGTGGCATTTTGAAAAATTATTTTGAAAACACTCCCAAAACGTGTTTTGAAAATTTTGGTTTGATTATAATTGAAAACATTCAAAATGACAAATTTTGTCGTTTTGAGTTTTCTTTGTAATTTTTTAACTTGTTTTCAAAAACGTGTTTTTGAAAATAGGAAAAAGAACGTGTTTTCACTATTTTTAAAAATCGAAAATAGACAATGGCTTGAAAACGGTAAAGAGAATATGCCCTAAGTATTTTAGTGAATTCCCATGTTCTTGATCAATTATGCATGCTTATTTCATTGGTCGAATACTTGATCACCATTTAGATAATTTGTTACTTATTGTAGAGTTGGGAAATTCACAATTGGTTAGAACAATGTTTATTTGACACATGGACAATAGGTGTTAGGAATAACATTTGTGGTATGTGCAATTTAGGTTGATAATCACGTGATTGAACGCATCTCTTTGCATATGAATTCGGACTAAGAATATGATCAAATCTTGCTTAGGATATGTTTAATCTATCTTGGAAAAGAAGTTAAACACTAGAGGATTATTGATTGTCATGAGCACTTGAAGAACACTAGAGTACATGTGTTGATAATAGGAAATAAAAGTCAATAGGTAAATTTTGAAATGTAATACGTTCATCCATAATTTGATAAAAATCATATTTTACGTAGTTGTAGCTTAAGTTAGACTAATTACAAACAACGAACTAACTCTGTTTTGTCTCGTAGATCGAATTTGATAATAACTAGTATAATATAATTAACATTTATTTCTCGTAGGACGATACATGTAATTACTACGTATTACTTGTCATCGATTTCGTATGCTTGCGAGATTTTAATGAACACAACATGAAACTAGAATAAAGGCTGGTATGTACTAAGTCAAGTCATTTGTATCACCCTTATGTAATTCTGCACGTCAAAATACAAGTGAATTTATGAGTTATTCGGTATAATAAGTCACAGTCACAAAAAAACGTTACAATCAACCAATTATAGGTCATGACAAAAACTGAATAAATAGTGTTATTGTTTATGTATACACTTGTGATTTTGATGCCATGTATAACATTTCAATTTATGCAGGAATAGAAATACCTCATCAAACAACATTGTTGGTTCTTAAGGAAGATTACCACCAACGCTATAACAAATGCGATTAAAAACTTTGTTATCGAATTCAACGATGAGCAGAAGGAGATGCTAACCAACACTTGTTTCTAACATGACAGGGATAACATGGGTAAGTCACTTTCATTATATGACAGCAACAAAATTCTTATTTTATGTTGTGTAGTTACTTAAGGGCTGTTTTTTAAATGATTACAGGCATGAATATGTGAAGTTTTTGTCATCAAGTACCCACAATACTTGCTCCACTATAATCTTGCAAACATGACTATGTCATTCGATGCTACCAAAGCTAGGCCCAAAATTGTATCGTTGTTGTTTAGAAATGGATTAACTAGGCATATTGAAAGAAAGGGAAAAAAGAAGATAGATGATTATTTTTTGTGACCAGAGTATTTGACAATGATTTTTTTTTTTTAGATGTTTATGTAGATGAGTATTGGTTGCTACATACATTTGGATTAATATTTTCAACTTTTAATAATACTGGTGATTTTTTATTTATTGATATTGCATTTTGAAGTTTTATCGATTGATGATTTTAACTATGAAATCAGCGTATAAGTCATAGTAAAAACAGTAATAGTTAACATAGACCTGATCAAAAAGTCACCATGTTACCTAGTCACAAACATCACAGAAAATGCATTCAATATGTTCCATCCATGCAAACATTTTATGAAAATATGGACCTATTAAAAACTTATAACCTGGTTACAAACTGACTCCTGTTAATACAAGCATTGTCACAAACAATCATAGTAAACTTAAATCTGGTCATATTCATTTATAGTTAACATAGATACAGTCACAAATAGTAAAAGTCAATATAATCTGATCACAAACAGTCACTGTTAAAATAGACTTGATTACAAATAGTCAGAGTTAACATAGACTTTGTCATAATCAATATAGAAAACGCATCTAATAGTTCACATTCTTGCAAACATTTTATGAAATACAAATTGATCATGTTAAAAACCTTTTTGAATTTTTTATGCCACAAGATGAATTCACAATGCATGATTAATAGTAAATCTTATAAGAATAATATTTCAATTCAAAAAATCATGTAATATACAAAACTTGAATAAATAAAATAAAATTATAAGTATAAAGAATATCCGGACGTTATTACAAAAAATGCCGAATTATGCAAATTAATTTCTTAGTTTCTTTGTCTTCAATTTCTCTTTTTTTCCTGATTAAGTGGCACCACGTTGTTGCATGTCCTACGATTGTAACCCAATTCACCGCACCTTCCACATTTCACAACTTTTGACCTCCACAGATAGACTTCACTCTCTTCTCAGTAGGACGTCTAGAACTTCTCTTTTGATTAGGAGTACATATAATTCTACTAGTCACTTCTTTCGACAAAATTCATTTTGTTATTTGTCAGATGTTTAGAAAATATAAGACCAGCCCTAATTTCAATATATTATACATATTAGGTTACAAATAACAGCTTTCTTTAAAATAACATTGCTGGTCACAGATTACAGCAATGGTTACAATCACCAAGGTTAGAAATCTTAAAAAAAAAAGATCACTAATTGAATACAATATACCTAGAAGATCACAAATAATATGCACTAGTCATAGATAGATGCACTGGTCACATAATTCACAATTGCTTATAAGTACCTTGATATATGCTGATGTAGTGAAATTAGACATTCTAGAGAGATATGCACTGGTCACAAAATTAACACTCACTTATAAGTACCTTGATAGATGTTGATATAGTGAAATCAAATATTCTACAGTGATATGCAATACAAAAGTAAGGTGGATTAATGGCTTGAAAATGAAAATGGAGATTTGAAATCACCTGATTATTTACCTATTCCGGCAACTCCTACATGACGAACCTCAGAAATTCTTGACGCCATTATGACCTAATCAATTAAAATGTGGTAATAATGCAGTAGAATCATCAATTCTGGCTAGTCCCTACAGTAAATTTGTGGAGATTTAGGAGTGAAAACAGTGAATCATGTTGTTAGAGAAGGAGACTAACTGGGGTGAGAGAAGCCGTTTTAAAATATAGAATAATTGCTATATCTTAGAATCTGCTCGTGATGTTAATTATGCTGATTTAAATTATAGTATTCTATATTTTGTATATTAATGTTATATTTACATCGATATAAGACCTGATAATTGAAACTTGTCTCCGAGTTTGGTAACTGTGTAATGGTGTTCTTCATGTATAATATTTATGTATTTTTTTTTCTTCATTTTTTTGGTTAATTTCTTTTTCTCTAGGAACCTATGTTGCACAAAAACAAATGTTTTTTTCGTAATAAACATTGAGGGTTGTTTAACAAAGCTTTTGATAAAAGTTGATATAACTTAATTAAAAAGTTGATAAAAATTATGGATCATCATGAAATTTGTCACTGCTTATGGGCATGTCGCGTGATAGCCAACTAAACCAAAGTAAAGCAAGAGGCCACATAAGGTTTACACTTCGTTCGCCTGACCCTTCACATGTGCCCTCAGAGGCAATTGGACAAAGCCTTTGTACGCCTCGTGAAGTGTTATTTTCGAGATGAAACACCACCTCCTGTTCCATTGAATTTTTGAGGCAATTAGAATCCTTTGTGAAGGGAATGAGTTCTTATATGCAACGCCAAGCAGTTCCGCTTTCTTGGCTCTAGAAATTCATTGTTGGAAATGGGTTGAAACGACAAGCAATTCTAGATTCAGGGGCTCTTACTATAACTGAACGTGATGGAAAGATTATTTTATACCGATACTGAAAAGATCATTTTCAAGATATGGTTAAAATAAAACCAAACCAAACCAATTAACTTGTCAAACCGACCCGAGTCGGTTTGGTCGGTTTTTCGATTACTTACTTGAACTTTGAACCAAACTCTTCTTTTAGTTTGGAAGATCACATCTGAGGTGTGCACGAGAATTGGAAGAGGCTTCAATTATAGGAAATGAAATAAATGAACTACAGTCAATCAGGCATCTAATTGACACCTTGTCACCGTGTAAGGATCGTATCGATAAGATGATTTTGGATGAGATGGCAGTAGTTATTCCATCAAGGAATCCTCATGACGTATAGTTCATGGACTCTTATAATGCTCTTATAGAGTATTGAAAAGCCTATTAGGAGATATAAT
>CAIGRF010188867.1:5633-23534 GCA_903798235.1 Fraxinus ornus | reverse complement strand
ATAGGAATCACATCAGACACAACAACAGAAGTCTTATCCTCCATTTATCAAATATCAAGCAAACAATAAAGCAAAAATCACAACGTCCAACTAAAATTTGAAGAACCCGAACCTGAGTATATATCACCTTGAAACTGAAAATGAGCAAGGACTAAAGACTTCCAATAATGAAGTTGAAGTAAACAACTTCAATCAAAAGCAGAGAGCTGCAAATGTACCCAAACCTCCAAACAATAGGCAGTCAAACACACTGGCCGAAAATGAGCAGTCAAAACCAAACTGAAACTCAAGTCTGGAGGCAAACGAAGGCTGGACGGCGCTGGACGACTGCTCCGATGACGGCGACGCCGGAGAATGAAGCTGGGCTGGACGGCAACTGAATGGACGGGACAGACCCTAGGCTCACGACTGAACCGCGCGGGTGGACTGGACAGACATGGGGTTAGACGGACGGCGATTGAAACCGGATGGCGATTGAAACCCTAGTCGCGCGACTCAACTGCGCGCGACTGAAGCCCTAGGTGCGCGACTGAAACGCGCGCGACTGAAAACCTGGACACCGACAGAAGCTTGAGCGGCGAAGGGCGACCTCTCCGGTGCAGGCGGCGCCGGAAGAAGAAGCTAGGCTAAGAAGGAGATTTAACCTTTTTGTGGTTGGCTCTGATACCATGTAATAACTCAAGGTATTTCTTCTTATTATTCATAGAATGATTGTTGATATATATACAAATCACTAATACTATATATGGACAAGAATTAGGGCTAACTCTAGGGCTAACTTATACACTAGACTATTCTAGGAAATAGTCTTTAACAATACCCATGTGCAACGATAGCAGGCTGCAATTGTAAACACCACGTACTTATTTCATACATATCAAGTGCTTAAATAGAGTAAGCTATTTAATATAGGTCCAACTGTGTTTTCCACTGCCTTGATGTTTTAGAAAATTTGGGGTCTGTCTGGTTGCTATACTAGAGTAGTGATTTCTTTTCTTAACTTTTTGTAGTCTCTTATCTGTTCTTATTTGTATACCCCCGTCCACCATTTTTATTTTTCAAAAACAGAGTCCAAAAACGGTTTTTTTTTTTTTTTTTTCTGAGATCCATTTGTTCACTGTTAGAAAAACGCAAATGGGATCCTCTATACGCCTTTCCTCCACAGCCATTACCGTCTTGCCAAAATCTCAGCAGTCATACGGCCCATTATAACAGGCAGTTTTTGAAGAATTGCACCCCACAGTTGACAACAGCAAAAAGCTATAGATCTTCATCATTTACATTTGCTGTTGAGTATTGAAATGATGATAACTAAAATATATTAATAGCACGAGGAGCATAAATTGCTATACTTTTCTCCACTAATAGTAGCCAAAAGAAATTGTAGCATATTCTACTTCCAGAAATTAGCTTTGGCACTGTCAAACATTAAAGAGAACGAAAAAAAAAAAAAGCACACACACACGCACAAGAGACAATTGGATTTCGGTTTTGCACTTGGAGCGTCCCGATTTCCAATAACAAACTATAGAAAAAGTCAATCATGGATACAAATAGGAGGAATCAGAAAAGAGAATACTGACCATGTATAAATTTAAAGATCTTGGTTTGGTCTAGAGCCATGTATTTGATAAAGATGGATGGGAAAAATCCCATTCTGTTCAAAGCATAAAAACTTTATCCAGACTTTTGAGGATAATAAAGCTAACAGCAGGAAATAGCCTGATCTTGATTTGGCATTATGGTATTGTTCAAGCATTTCAACACTGTGACTCAGACATTTGAGATTAACAAGGCTAAAGAGATTCAGAATATATCTGCTTCAATAATTTTACTAGGAACAAGTTTGCAAAATGGTGGATGCTATAAAGTGGATCAATTGTTTCTTGATTAACAATAAGCAGTAATTATACATGGATTCATACAAGAACAAGCTTTTTAATTGGTGGATTCATTAAGCAGATAAATTGTTTCTCCAAAATAGACAATAAATATAGCTGGATTACCACACCTGGTAACAATTCATCAATGCCTCAGCTTCTTGAGATTGCAAAAACACTGTAATGATAATACTACCGTCATAATGAGTAACAAGCCAAGTCTTATTTTCAATAAATTTGGAGTCAACTCTACATCTAGCTCTAGCTCAAGGTCCAATAAAATCATTTATTTATTTATTTTTGCAATCAAGAGCATCATTAATTTTTGTCTACTCTTTCACATCTATTATGTTCTATTGGAACCATGTCACTCTTACGAATGACAACTTCTTTAGGTCCATGCAAGACATTTTCCAACTACTTGAGCTATTGTGCTTCCATTAATATATCCTCAATTGGTGGTGCCTCCACTACAGCATTTTTTCTAAGATCTAAAACTTTTAAGAGGATAACGATTTCCCTTAAATCTAACAAAGTAAAGTCAAATCAAGAATATGAACAACCATAGATATACATAGGGATGCTAAAAACCTTTATCTATCCCATAAGTCAGAAAAATCTTGCTCTTTTCATTCAAAAAGCTTTTTGTTTCTCTTTGGTTAGATCACCCAAAACTAAACTATCACTTTCCACATGATCATACCCCTTTTATCCTTGCCAAAAGTCTAATCCATTAGACTTACTCAGACCAAATTAAAGTCAGCTTCTCGAAGAAGTTTACATCATAGCATCTAGCAGCATCACAATGTAAAGTTAGTGATTAAAACATTCTGCGTCATTTCTATGCAACAAACACCATAAAGGGAGAAAGAGAACTAAAGATAATTCTTTGTTAGTATAGATCCTAAGGATTTGTTTCATTCATTCGAATAGGAGCAGATATCCATCTTAATATCATCATTTCTGTTAAATTCATTTGATAGACATTTGTGCTCTAAAGGAACGACACTCTAAAAGCATAGCTGCTTTAGTAATCATATTGCATAGCTTTCTTTTTTACTTAATAGGTTCATTTATATAAATCCCTGCAGCACTTCTCTGTTCCAACTTCAATCTTATGTATCAGGTTCTCAATACCATGCTAATGATAATAGTCATCTACTATATACAATAATGAAATGGTCATTACTTTTCATTTGAAGAGCACATTTACTTGTTCATTTCACATTGCACTACTTTTTTCTCCTTGGTGAATAAAATGAGAGTACGGAACATATTAAGAGCTTATTTGGGTTTCATTACAATCACCTTATAATTTAAAGTCAAAGACAAACATTAATTTTAAGCACTCATTCACAACTACTACCTACTAATTATCCACACACACATTTCATGGGGACCCATTACTCCTTTTCATTATATTCTCATTATACTTTTACTTAAACAATCACTAAGCTACACAAACCATTGGATGGTGTCTATCTACCAATTGGCAAAAATTAAATTTACATGTCACATAAAAGATAAAGAGAACCTGAATTTTTAAAAAAAGCCTGACAATAAAACCACTAAAACACTAAAAGCAACTTTTTGAGTGCACCTGTGCCAGTTTACTGCTTGAGTATCCCACCAAACTTGTGTACTTTCTTTTCCCAGATACAACGTTCATATCTTCTGTATCAACAAATCCCACGTAATGCATCTACAAATACACAAAATGGAAAGTTTACTTCCTACTTAAGAGTGGATAGGAAGAAATAAATAACTAACTGTGATCCCTGCAATGTGCTAGAAATTCAACTTTCTAACAAAAGATTGTTGCATGTTTGAATAGAAAAAAATACAAAACGACCGAAACATTGAGTGTACCATTAAAGCACATCGTGGTGACTCATAACTACTGGGCTTTGGTCATCCAAAGATGTTGAGATTTCAGTATGTTAATAGCAAATAAGTAAATAATCCAAGGTTAGAGAGTTCAATAAAATATATTTAATTACTACCATTGATTTATTTACCTTATAGTCGGATTCTTTTGAATTATAAAATTATAAAAATCTCAGCAATAAATGTTTGTGGTGAATTCTCACTGCACATTACTTAGTTTGAGTAGAAACTAGAGTAAGAGGGTAATGGTAGCAGAAAAATTCAAGTAAAAGTTACTTTGAGGAGATAAATATATTTCTCTATCAAAAAGAAGAAACAGGGTGCAGGCCTTTGCACAACAATCATCTGATCACCCTCTCCTTACAAGAGTATAAACTGATTGTCTATACAAGAGGTACAAGAGGAGAAGAGATTTACTTGTTAGTCATGAAGGCATTTTCTCACGACTACCCAAAAAATCTCCCAGAAGGCACAAGGAAACAAGAGAATCTTAGGATGTGAAGGTGGATGTTTTATTCACATTTCTTATCTTGTATAGCACATAAAAGAAAGGAAAAAGGCTTCCACACACAAGACAGCAGAACTGTTTCCTTAATTTTCTGCCACATATGGTGTCTCAAGAAATGCTTACTTTAGAATCATTTTCATCATAGGTTCAGCCAATCACCAATTATAAATATTCACTAGTAGTACATAAAATTTGCAAATGACTTTCACATCAACGTGGAAGCAAAATTATTATTCCTGGTAAACCAACAATTCAGTGACACTGTTGTTCATAAAAGTACCCAGCCGTATCAACCGAATAAATTTGCCATTCAAATTTGGAGAAACAGAAGAAATATTCCTGTCCATCAGAGTTATTCTAATGAAAGATTGAGAAAATTAAAGAAATTCAATCAATGAAATTAAATAACTTTTGCACAAGTACAATACATCAAGACACATAACAGTGCTCAGAAAACTTACAATAGAGTTCACATTAATAATTCGGCTTGGGGAACCTCTAACAAGGGATGGCAAAAGTAATATAGATAGCAGTGCCGGAGCTAGATGATTCACTTGCATGTGTTCTTCATTTCCATCTTTCGAAAACTTTTGTGGTTCTGAACATAATGAGGAAAGGTGTAAGTTCAACTACAATGTTGTTGAAGACGAAATGTAAATAAATAAATAGGTCCTCGACAACTTAAATATAGTTTAGTGAATAGGTTAAGTTCCTGTGTTAAGATCTCGCCACCACCTAGTGCACGTGTCAAACATTTAAAGAAAAATGAATTTGGCCAACATGTGAGGGAGCATGTTGAAGACTAAATTTAAAGAAATAAATATGTCCTCTCTCTAGCAGCTAAAGCATTTTAAATGAGATGGTTCACTAAATGTAAACAAATATTTACTTCAAAGTAAGAAGATAAGTAGCAGACAAAACAGAACTACGTAATGACAGAGAAAAGAGATACCTCGACCAAACAAATCATTTTGCAAGGAAAAAATTTAATAACTCAAGAGCAATGTCCAAATTATAGCTTCCACAATAATAGGTAGAGCAAGCTTCTGCTCATGAAAGAAGTAGCACAAAGAAAATGCACTATTAAACCAAAGAAACTGCAAGAAGCAGTTTTTTACACCCAAAAAAAAAAATAATAATAAAAATCACTATTAAAATTGAAATAAAGAAATGCAAAATGATTCCCTAATGTCAACAAACAGAAGCTAGATGAAATCTCAAGTAGTTCATAAGGAACTAAAAGAAACTCCATGTACAATTAAACAAAGTTGATTTTTTTTTTCATCGAGGCATATCACTCAAAAATACACCATCCACCTTCTCCAGACATTACCACGTTTAGTAGATTTCCAATTATTGAAAGAGTGCTCCTAAAGTGATAGGCTTCTCATTAAGTAAGGATGTGAGGGAAAGAAAATATAGTTGTATAATCAGGTCAACACAGTACATGGTAGGCACATCAACAACAAATGGCACCAGCTTAAAAATATGTCTACTAAAAGTCTAAAACTAACTGCATAACAGCATCAAATATAACATAATTAAATTTAAAAGAAAATTTGCTTTCTTTTTACAGATATCCGTCTCCCAATAACTTTGATCTCTATTATCCACCTGCTAGAGAAATGTAATGAAAATAATTATTTCATTTTGATTTTCATAGTTCAGTTATTTTACAGACCAATTATTCTAGACTATTTCTACTCAGAGAAGTCAAATAGATAAGTCAACATCCAACTTTCATCAGACCTTATTTTCATATCTAGTGTAGAGTTCTTTGAGAATCAAGAAAATGTAATACTCTATCAAGTGAAAATGCACAAAATGATGTTTTCTGGGATGTAAATTGTGACACCTTTAATTAAAAATATTATGTATTCGCTATCTAAACACAAAAAGTTGCCTTGGAAAATAAAATCTACCCATATATTTTGTTAATTAAGATGCAAGCAAAAGAAATTTAACTAACTATAAAGAAACATCAACCATACTATCATCTACAAAAAGCCTCACCATGTCTTGAAGCAACTAATAGGTTTCAGAAATATGCTTGCTAAGAGAAAATGAACCATATACACTAAGGGATATAAGAAATCAGCAACTTAATACCACCTTCATGGAAATAGGAATTCATTATTGACTTGGCCAATCAGGAGAAAAACATTAAACTAGTAGAATCGGTATATTAGATTTTTTCATACAGACCTCCTATGGAAAATATTCCAGCATTGTTGATGAGAACATGCAGAGGCCCTGCACGTGCATTCCAAGCTTCAGCAAATCTCACTACAGAATCCAGAGAGAGAAGATCTAGTTCCATCACCTATAAACAGTCACAATTTTAGCAGTTGGCTTTCTTACTAATCTTAAAACCAAAAGTGTAACTTACAGGAAAAGTAAAATTACAGAACATTGGTGATATTAAGCCCCTATTTGGTTTAGATAAAAATCAGATTTTTAGTAGATTTTGATAAAAATTGATAGAATATGTGATTAAAAAGTTGCGGGTCCATGAAATGTGTGGTTAAAATTAATTTTTGACTTTGACTTAGATTTTAATCCAATTTTTTTGCCGAACCAAACTGGGCTAAATGTACAATTTCGCATTACAGGAAATAGAAAAAACAGGATTACATATTTGATTTCTGTATCCTACAGTTGTCAATTAAAATTTGTATCACATGAAAGGAAATCTTAGAGGTCCTGTTATGTTTTTAAACACATTACTTCTTTTTTCGAAGCATTACTCAGCATTCCTATATTCTACCTCAATATTAAGAGGAAGGCCCCTTCCTGACCATTCCTCCTGCCATTTCTTTATCAAATCATTAGCTGCCTTTGGATTTCTGACAGCCATGATGACATGTGCCCCTGATTCTGCCAATTGCCTGTTCAATAATGGGGAAAAAAACAAAAACAAAAATGTACTTCAGAAAAGAAAAAAAAAAAAAAAAACGCTGGTCTGCTTTAGTTGCACTAAAATTTGAACTACGAAAAAAATTGCATGTATTTATAATTAAATAGCAATGAGAATTTCAAATTATTACTATATAACTCAAATACAATACAAGTTTAAGACATGAAAAATTACTGTAAATTTTCCTACTTGTGAGAATTCTTTGACGTCTTGAGATTACATATATGTGATCATTATTTTGTATTTAAACAATATGGATGGGATTTTACCCTTAACATATTCTACTTAGAATTAAACTATCACCAAGCTGGAATTGATGATTTAATGGCACAGTTCTATTGAAAACTAAACCATCACCCCGATTTGGCAGTGCTAATCGAATAACTAAGAATATTAATTTAAACAATGAAGCCGATAACATCAAATTTCATATCACGAAGCACTTGTATTTTGATTATTATATGGTACATTTTAAATCCCTCACAACTTGCAATGTACTCTAGATAAATTGAATAAGTAGAATTGCAAAACTCACACTCAGAAAATAAAAGAAAAATACAGTAAACAGACCGGGCGATTTCTTTGCCGATGCCGGACGTAGAGCCTGTGACGATGCAGGTGAGATCATTAATGGGAGGGAGAGGCATTGGATTCTGCAAATGACTGGCTGAAATCCTCTGGAACAGCATCTCGTAGATTAAATACATCCACCCCCTGAGCCACTCCATCCACCCCAATCCCTCTTTTTTTACTTTCTCTTTTACTCCCTCAACAGATTTCCCATTTTCCTTTTCCTTTTCCCTTTCCCTCTCCTTTTCCTTTCCCTTCTCTGAAGATGAAGATTGGGATTCCATTTTTCTCTCTGGATTCACAGTTTCAGCTTTAGGAATTGCTGGGACTGAAATCAAATCTTGGTTTCAAGTTTTGAGTGGGGGAGTGTGTGTTTCTCAACCGTTGGATTGGTTCATGTATTATCGTATGGAATCTTAGCCGTTGAAGATTTCCTGTGTAGAAGGGAAGATTCGATTCGGGTTGCTCCGTCACCTTTTGAGGGGATGAGAATGGCATAATGTCATTGGCTCTCTTTTGTCCCTATTGCCAAATTCCAAAACTATTTTACATCGCGGTTAAGATTTCTATTCAAATTACGATACTTCAAAATTCGTCCATCGGCTATTTAATTCAATTCACGATCTTGGGCGGTAAATCAATGAGGAAGATAAAAAAAAAGAAGTACGTGAAGGTGATCATCCCGTTGTTTTCTTTCTTCCTTTGTGTATTGTCAAAAATTAAAATTACTTATTACTTAAAGGTAAACTTCTACTTAATTTTGTGAAATGTACTTATACTTTCTATACTTGACAATATATTCATAAATAAGTTCGAATTAACTAGTAATTAATGGTTGAAAAGTTAATACTAATTAAAGATGATAAAATGTTTCGACATCGCTCCACTTATCGGGAGAATCGTAGAGGGGACAAGGAATATGATCCCCATCCCAACTCTTATTTGTCATTTTTACTTTTTTTTACTTTTTAAATTTTAAAAAATAAAAATAATATTAAAAAGATAAATTAATAAAAAAAAGAAAAGAAAATGAGGATATTTTAATTTCTCATGTGAGGTTGACATCCTAATGACAATTAAAGGCACTCAAAGAATATGAACACCTTATCTTTGACAAGATAGAATGGACCAACTCCTACATCATTAATGTAAATTTCTTTTTACTTTTTTGTTAGGCAATATATCATAATTAATGCTAGACCTTTTCCTACTTTAAATCAACGTAATATTCAATATTCGTGACTTATCTAAAATTCTTATAGCATAGATTCTTTGGGTCAGTACAAGCTTCACTCTTCAAATTAAACTTATTATAATCCAATTTGAGTTTCAAGAAATTGAGGCTAGGTTTCTAAACCAGCCAGATATTGTTGGTTAGGATCTCAAACCTTCAAAATGAGGTTTTGGGTTCCCAAATTATTAAGGACATGTTCTCTTTACCGTTTTCAAATTGTTTTCTGTTTTCGATTTTCTAAAACAGTGAAAAACGCGTTCTCTTTCCTATTTTCAAAAACGCATTTTTGAAAACAAGTTAAAAATTTACAAAGAAAACTCAAAACGTATTTTAAGTTATAATTAAACCAAAATTTTCAAAACAGGTTTGGGGTATTTTCAAAACAATTTTTCAAAATATCAAAAAGAACATATTTTCAACAATCTCAAAATGAACACTTAGTCCTTGTTTGGTACACATTAAAATTTTCATTTTCAGCCACACATTTTTCAATAAAATAATATTTTCCATCACATCAATAACTTTTCATTCTTTTTCAGCCATACATTCTCCATCAATCTACTATTTCAAAATACATTTTTCCAAAATAATGTGGCTCAAACTTACCCTGACAAAACACAAAACTCAAAATGAATTTAAAACTCAAAACACAAAACTAAAACACAAAGAGAATAACCTATAATATGTGATTTTAAATTTCTGCTTGACAAAAATTGATGTGAACAATCAAATCAATTAGTGGTGGCAATGTGGCTCGGCTCGGCTCGGCCCATACTAAAAAAACTTACTAATTCCAAACACACTTTTAAACCTTTTCTATTCTCAAAACAAATTTTTTTCTTTAACTTTTTATGATAAATTTTGTAACCAACGTATTACACTGTGTTGTATTACGTTATCTTTTTTCATCACATGTTTTTATCATTGTCGTTGCTGCCGCCTCTTGTAACAAAGTGTGTTAAATATATTTTGTCGCCTTTTTCATCACAACAACCACTACAATTACCCTAATTATAACATTTACAGTTACACCACTATCATTGCTGCTTTCACTACTTGTAATATTCATCATTACACCACTAACTCAACCCCATTGTCGATATTGTTTGTAGCATTTATTGTTACACCAAAATGCCACTGCTACCATTAACATGTCCATGCCCGACAAACCACCACAAAACCCATCTCACCGCCATTTACCACGTTCTATTGAAAAACAAAATGGTTGATTTGTGTGTATAAGTAAAAAACACATAAGAAAAAATATAAGTAATATAATTCAATAATAATATAAACATAAGAATAAGGTTAGGAAAGCAAACCTTAGGAAGTCACATCAATGAAGCTGTTCTAAAGACGTGTTGTCTTTCCTTCTTGCGGGTACTTTCAACACTACACGACTTCAAGATAAATCTCATATGACTCGCAGCTGATTCTCCTTCTATGAGTACGACCACATAGAGATAAAGAATAAACCTTTATCGAGTTGTCAAAAGTACAAAAAATAGTATAAAAATTTAGAGAATATAATCCTTCAACTTGTCTTTTTCTAATTCTACCTTTCAATGAAATATCACCTCCTTTTATAGGTGAATATCAACCCCCATAATTAAACCATTTAAAATATAAGTTACAATATGAATTATGATATTTTTAACTTGTGTTAAAACTAGAAATTATATCAAAAATAGAAAATTAAATGGTTTTAATATTGAAAGGTTAAAACATTTTTTTTTTTTTTATGTTACAACTAGTTCAACTCTACCATTATCACCTTCATCTCCCACAGTAGAGGCAAATGCATAAATTCTCTCATATGCAGATTATTCACAAATTCCACATCTAAAATGCCAAATCTAACAGTCTTTTCACTACAAAATTGCACAGCAGATTCACAATACACAAACACATCCACACAAAAATGAATTGAGAATTCAAATTGCAAATTTTAAAAAAATATCCTCTTGTTCTTGCAGTATTAGCTTGAGGAGGTTTGGTTCTCGACAACAAAATCAACATTGCCCATATCCCTTTTTTGAGTTAGGAGTGGAAGCTGTCTGGTTTGATCCGATTCTGAATTGAACCAAATATCAATGGAAATCATAAAAATGGAACCATCATAAAAAAGTTAGATAACTCACAACGACATACCATAGTAATTCATTTTCATATTAAATACAAGAAAGTATTAAATTCTTAATTTGGTAACTACATAGCTATGAGCAAGGTGCTGTTATTTCACGTGGAACACGAAAAGTGCATAATCATATGGAAATCGAACCCAAAAAAAAATCACAATTATTTTATATCCAAAATAGAAAATCGCAGATTCCATTGAGAAAGATATCCTCTTCCTCTGTCTTCAAGGGTGCTTCTTCAGCAATTATTTTGTCTTCCATATTTGGGACTTGTAGTGGTCACCCATGTCGTTCAAAATCAAAGCATCTTGTAGGGTTCAATTCAATTGTCAATTTTTTTTTTTTTATGTATTATTTTTTGGGCGTGTTTGATTTGGGGAAAATTGGTCTTTAGCGTGGGTGAAAATGTGTTTGAATTTAAAGAAAAGGCGCATTTGGTTTTAATAGTTTTTCAAAACCTGGCAGAAGCTAATGGAGTTTTCTGTCGACGGTAGGTAATAGATTTAAAATGAATGATGGATGGATAAACGTTTGTTTATATGAGTGAGAGGAGGGTAATATTTTTTTTTTTTCCAGTGAACAAGTAATAATTTATAATAAAGTTCATTAAGAATTAATTTAATTAACTCGATTATTAATCATAATTGACTTGAGACGCCAATCTATCTAAGCAAAAACTAGTTGTTAAAAAGTGAAACCAATGTATTATTCAAAATATAAATAAATGATTTTTTTATTCATATTAATAATTAAGTATTTTTTTTTATTGAATATAATTCATGTAGAACCCAAAGGCGCGCGCGCGCGCGCACACACACACACACACATATATATATACACACACACGCACACGCACACGCACACACACACAACTTTAAGTTACATTGTCACACAAGAATTGATAAATCTGAATTTCTAAACTTTGAAATGCAAATTTACTCAGCATTGTGTGAAATGTCTGTATAAATACAAAAATAATTAAAGAGTTATTAGTTGTCTATGACTTTAATATCAAACAAAAATACTGCATTCAAAGTTGAATAATTAATTTTATTTTTCGAACATGAATTTCCAAACATGTGAAATGCAAATTTAATAAACATTCTACGATTATATTTGTCTTGAGAAGTCATCTGTGTAAACGGATATTTGTGGATCAATGTATTATCCAACATATTAAATAATTAATTTTATTATTGTAAGTCGTTGAATATAATATGATACAAACCAAAAAAGGATTTTTAAATTGAAGTTCTCAAGTCACTCATTTATAAAATTTTGTACTTGGGCTTTGAGACCGTAATTAATAAACTCAATTTACCCACTATTAGGGATGGACAAAATGACCATATCTAATCAGACCAAATCATAATCGAACCCAATGGAGTGGTTTGATTCAGTTCCAAAAAAAATTAATGTTTTGATTTTGGAACCGAGAACTATTTGGTTCTAATTATGGTTCTAGGATCAAGAACCGAACTCAATTTTGATTTTTCTCATGCAGTTTTGATGGGTTCATGTAAAAGCATGAAGATAGAACTTGATATTATTAACTTTTGTTAGTTACAAATTCATCTGCATTTGTGAATCATTCATATTAGACAATATTTTATATGGGGATGAAACTTGATGTTTACGTATTCTGACTATGTTTTGTTTGTTTGTTTGAACTTTTGTTACGAATTTTGTTATACAATATTTCATTTGATGATTGATAACTTGAACGTACTGCATGTTTGATGTTTATTTTTTTTAGTTGGGTATATACTATTAAGTTATGGATATGGTGATAGATTTTAATTTGCATTTTTCATTTGAAAATTTAAATAATAGACCAAAACCAAACCAAACCAAACTAAACTAAATAAAACCAGAATTGAATGGTTCAATTTCAATTTGTATCCATATCTTGAAAAACTTGATTCTATTAGCAAAAAATCCATTAATCATGGTTCGATTCGGTTCTCTTGAGACCAAAATCAAATTGAACCTATGAAAGCACTAATGGATGCTAGCATGCTTCTTGTTTCAAACACTAGTGGCAGTAAGTCTTAGTTGGAATATTCTCGTATTATTAACAGTTTAATGTATGTCATGAACTACACTCTACATGATATTGCTTACTCTATTAGTAGGCCAAATCCATATACGAGTAATTCAATCATTGATAATTGGAAGGCAATTGTTAAAGTTTTAAGGTATTTAAAACATACAAAATACTTCGGATTACACTATTCGAGATATCCAACAGTATTTAAAGAATAATGTGATGCGAGTTGGATCAAATATTGAAGACTCCAAGCCTACGAGTGGATATGGAGGTGCTGTAGTATCATGGAACTCTTCAAAACAAATATGTATCGCTAGATCAACGATGTAATCCGAATTCATTGCTTTAGGTCGGAGAAGAAGTCAAATGGCTGCGAAACTTTCGAAAAGATATTTCACATTGGGTAAAGCATGTGTCCGTTATATGTATCATAGTTAATCGACAATTGGAATGACACAGAATGTCATGTATAACGATAAATCTCGACATATATGTCATATACACAATACCATTAGACAATTACTCTCTACTGGTATTATCTCTATAGATTATGAGAAATTAAATGAAAATATTACGAATTCGCTAACCTAAAGGTTTGACGAGAGAGAAAGTAGAAAGTTCATTGATAGGGATATGGCTAGGAGTTTACATGGTGGCAACCCAACTTAGTTGACTGGAAATCCCAAAATTCAGGTTCAATGGGACAATCGAGCCGTGAAAAACTCAATACGCATTGAGAAGACTTATTATTCCTATTCATACGATGAAACAGTGCCTAATTGTTGCGAAATAGATTCAATTACGCTTTTAATGAACTTTATATCTTGATTCACTCAAGTGAAGTATAGAATAATACTCTTTATAAAGATCACCTATTGGGCGAGAAAAGATCGTTTCAAAGTGAATTATGTAAAGGTGAACTTTTTTTTTTGATAAACACTCATGAACCAAGAGGTGTCCAAGTAAAAAATGAACACAAACGTGAGAATCAATTATGTTTGAAGGGGACTGTGTAACTTTAGCTATCTAGGTTTACACGAATGGTTAACTGTTCAAAGTATCTTGTTACTGATTGGCCAAGTAAATTTGATAGGTTTTTATTAGGAAAAGTTCAAAGTCTCAAGCTATTTATCTCGATGCATTTTTTCTTCATTAGTACTTGAAATTCATATCAGCTATTGTTTTGGAAAATCTGATATATTTCATTCATGTGGTGGATTGTTGGAACTTGTTTAATATAAAGTGAAATGAGTCAACATTTAGCTCTAATTGTAGTGAGACTTGTACTCCAAAATTAAAAGGACCAAGCATTTTCATGTTCTACTTCACGAGTTGATTAACATGATATATTTTATTTATAGAAAACCATTTAGAATTGAATGAAATAATTGATTTTAATGTTACACACTTGAAACTTTAAATAAGTGAAGAATTGGAAATTGTTGTATGATTTCTACAGTGGAAATTTGGCAATTGGGTTTGGCCCCTAAGAGGTATCGCTAGTCTTTGGAAGGGGGAGACCTAGATCATATTGAGTTTGATCCTAAGTCCACTCGCGTGCACATTGTTGTAGTCTGTCCGGCCTGGCTTCAATCAGTGTCCGAGTCCGAGTCCGAGTCAGGTCGGGTTCGGTTTGTGTGTAGATTAGGTGGGTCCTTGTCATATATATATATATATATATATATCTTTATCTTTTTGGACAATTTTTTTTTAAATTTTGGGCCAAATTATAATTAATTAAATTAGTGGGTACTTAATGAAATAAATTTTAATGGTAATTTAAATTCCAACCGTCAGCTTGTTTTTAGAGGATTTTTTTTGTCTATTACCGTTTGGGCGTGTCTGTGATTGATGTCAATTTTTATATAACAAACCTATGTTAATCGACGTACTGGATGCATGTTAATTGACTTATTTGATGTAGTGTTTTAGTCTAAACAAAGTTTTCTGTTCATTTTTGGAAGGTTGTTTGAACAATTATCGATGTTCTGAAAAGGCTTGTAGAATATTCGAGCGGCCACGAATAAGTCTATAAATAGCTTGCACTGCTGCCAAAAAATAAACACTATTTTCTTTGCAAATATTCTTTGGTTTGAATCTCATTTGGCTTTCTAAATTCTGATATTGTTCTTCGAGTATGAAAATACTTTATTGAGTTTGTTGGAACTCATTTACCTTTCTAAATTCTGAAATTGTTCTTCGAATACTTTATTGAGTTCGTTGGAACTCTTATTGATCGATGTGCTACTTTCGTAGAAAACAAAATTCGTTCAATCCTGGAAGACAATTGCTGAATGTTTTTAAGCACCATAAAAGGGAGAAAATTTGTTTTTAGGACACATCTTGAAGTTGGTGGATTGAGTTACATTTTGTTCATGGTTTGTTCCAGTTTTGATCTTGTTGACCACTTCGCTTCGATTTCATCTTGTTACTCTTTTCAAGTACATTTTGGTAATCTACAAGTGTAAGATTTTTTCCAGATTATTTGAAGGAGAAAACAGAATTCTAGAAACAGCACGTTGAAGAGAACGAACTCATTTGATTATTTGAAATTTTGATACAGTTTTTTGAGATTTTCTATTGTATGCTTATAAAATTTTCACTATTGTTTTCTTGATTGGCAAAGTCAGAATATGTGAAGGAGATATTGAGGGTCAAGTTCCATTTTTGGTTTTGATTAATATTTGTCACCATTGTATGCCACTTTTCCCCAATCTGAGTATTAGGGCTGAACATAGGTCGGTTCGGTTCTGAAGAGAACCGAACCGACCCAAGATTTTCGGGTATTTAATAAATTGAATTGTCGGGTCCAAATATAATTAAGGAACCGTTCGAGTTCGGTTTCGTACCATAATCAATTTTTTTAACATTTACAAACTATATAAACACAACTAATGATATTTTCATGCGCAACTTTTACAAATTAACGTAACTCAATTTAAAAATATATAAATAAAAATCTATCTAATAAGATTAATTCAATGAATACAAATAACAAAAAGTAGATACTAATATTGAGCAGATTGGGCTAACAAAAAATAAATTTAAGGATAAGCCCCAAAATCAAATGTTGGACTAACGAAGTTAAAAAACTAATTTGGCGGATTAATTTGCTAATTTGTTTAAAAAATTTAAAATAATTTAATTAATTCAATATAAAAAATTAAAAAATTTATTTAAATTTGATTCTTATTCGGGTGTTGTCTTGGTCTAGAACCGAGAACCGACCACAACCCATCGATTTTCAATTCGGATACCCGTTCGGATATTTAACTTATGAAGAACCTCTCGGTTCGGTTCGATTCAGAACTTTTGTTCAGCCCTACTGAGTATCACAAATTTGATGGTATTGGCCGCCATTTTGGATGAAGATGCGAGAATTGTTTGTTTCAGCTTGCTAATAACTCTCTCTATTGTTCATCCTTCTGGTGGTTGGTTCTTCAGTATGGATGCCGAAGAAAATCCTCATAAATTACTCACTTTGGAAACTCCAATTCTAGTAGCACCTTTTTTTTCTTCCAAATTTTGGCGGCTAACTTTTCTATTTTTCGATACCCCAAAAAATTATTCTTTTCGGTGGCCTTTTGGTAGTGGTAACAACATGGTTAACATACCAATTTCTATTGACAGCATCAATCTGAATTGAATTTCTGTGCAGACGAGTGGCCAACGAAATCTTGACCACCTCCTCTCACGTAGGCACCACTTGCACGCTATAACACAATGTTAGGAGGCAAAGGACATCGATTGAGAAAAATGTCTACGACCATCTACACTCTGACGATCAAGCCAAGATCAAACGAAAGAGAATTAGTGGGGTTAGAATAATATTACCTTGTGGGAAATTGGTTCACCTATATAAATGGAGGAAAATGAGCCAAGGACCGTTGAACCGGATCAAAGTAGAAGATGAAGTTGCTTGATTTACTAGGCCCAATCCAATTGACATAATAGATTGTCGAGTTGACTAATGTAGGACCGTCTCCATCACATGCCCTTGTTTGACAACCATTATTTGAAAACTCTTTTTGCCCCTATTTGATCCAAATTATTGTACAATGAGAATGCAAAATATAGTCGTTATTGGGGGCCTATACAAAAAATAGAAAATTTGAATTTAAATGCTGATATAATGGATAACGGTCATATTTTTCATTTTAATGAGATAATAATGTAGATCAAACGGGATCTTTATTTAACTTTAAGTTACGTTGTCACACAATAATTGATAAACAATCTGAATTTCTAAACTTTGAAATGCAAATTTACTCAGCATTATGTGAAGTGTCTGTATATATACAAAAATAATTAAGTTGTTTATGATTTTCATATCAAACAAAAATACTGCATTCAAAGTTGAATAATTAATTTTATTTTTCTAACATGAGTTTCCAAACATGTGAAATGCAAATTTAATAAACATTTCTACGATTATATTTGTCTTGAGAAGCCATCTGTGCAAACGGAAATTTGTGGATCAATGTATTATCCAAAATATTAAATAATTAATTTTTTTCTTTCGGAAAATATTTTGTAAGTCATTGAATATATGATACAAACCAAAGAAGATTTTTAAATTTAAGTTCTCAAGTCACTCATTTATAAAATTTTGTACTTGGGCTTTGAGGCTGTAAATAATAAAGGGAAGAGTTCACAAATTAGGTATTAATTTTGACAATTGCAAAAATCAGGTGTTAAGTTTCAAACTTGCAAAAAT
>CAIGRF010188801.1:0-13036 GCA_903798235.1 Fraxinus ornus | reverse complement strand
TCTTTATACTTGTGCATATTTTTTTGAATTGTTATAATTGCTAGTACATTGTTTAAGACTTGAATTTATTTTAGAAAAAGTTTTAAAAACTAATTTACCCCTCTCTTGGTTAGCCAATCTTGGGTTTTTAATGATAAAAAGAGATTACTAGACTCCAAGAGCAATTGTTGACTGAGTTTGAAATGAAAAATCGTGGAGAAATCGAATAATTTTTTTGGAATTGGAGTAGCTCCACCGAGACAAACTATATTCTTCTCACCATGGAAATATGAGCTAGATTTTCTATTCGAAGTAAGACGACTGGACTGTAAGCCAGATGACGCACCAAACGTTCAGAATTACAAACTTGGACATTGTTGGAATTAGGTGCCAACTAGTAAAGAGCGGTAGCAAAGATTAGATCACAATATGATCTATTTATCCCATAATCTCCCCAATATTGCCCATGTTGTAACATAGAAAGTCCGTATACAAACTGTCCAAGTGAAGATCATATGGATGTGGTGGTTCAAATTCCTTTTATTCAATGTCCTATAATAAAGCTCTTATATTCTTCTTGAATAATAATCTCAATGTTGATGGTTATACTAATACAGATTAGGAAGGAGATATCTCTGATATGAAGTCAAAATCCGTTTACTTTACCTTTATTTGAGGGTAATCTTGTCAATTGGAGGAGTAAGAAGTAAAAGGTAGAGGCATTATCCAGTTTTGAATTTGAGTACGAGTTCTAAAGAATAGCTAAAGGCCTTTATGATCTTTTGTGGCTCAAAAAGTTGCTAACTTAGATTAGTTATGGCCTGACCTCTGGTATGAATTTATTTCGTGAAAATAAAGCCACTATTGATATTGCACATAACACATTCCAACAAGATAATAATACACACACTAAGGTTGATTGATATCTCATCAAGCAAAATCTTGAATCAATCTCCACCTCTTATATGTATAACTTGACATGGGTGTGTGTAAACTTATGTAAACATATCAAGCTCATGATTGACTCAACTCTTGACCTGTAGCACCGAAATATTTCCTTTCTTCTCTCGAAAGATACAAATCCCCAAACTAATTCTTTTCACTCAAATTTCTTGGGGTAGATCCTAAGTTGAACTTATTTAGTTCTGCACCTTACCCTCTCTTAGTTTGGATGAATTTACTATCACAAGTTCACACTTCAACAAGTCGAGATTCTCCTATATTTTTTAATGTCTCAACTTTTAAGACTAAACTAAGCTACTTGTCTCGTATCAAATGTATTTCTTCCTTTTTTTTTTCTTTTTTTCCAAACATCTTCTCATTTGCTTTCTATATAATTCATGTAGCGAACTTTAGGTCGATGACTATCAAGTTAGTTGACCATACGCACCAAGTTTTAAACCCTTGAATGCTTATTCACTCGAGTTATACATGCTTGAAAAGATGATTTTATTCACACATAAGCTAGTGATATGCCTTTTTTCTTTTAGACATTCAGCCTCTAAAACCAATCCCTAACTCAAGACTTTCACCTCATCTTCGTCTCATTGGTTTTAGAAAATCCACACAAGAAAAATTTCATGCACAAAACCCTTATTCATCTCAATATTCCCTTGTAAACAGCTCAACCACCTCCAAACTATTCTATAAATGGATTATGGATTAATACAATATATATTATTCGGGTTTAATTTACTATGTTCAACTCTTTTATAAAAAATGAGCCAAATCACCAACTTGATGTGTAAAACATGAATGCCGTGCACAAAAAATATCAAATTTCACATAAACAAGCATTGGCTAATCTAATTATATACTATTTTCACTATTCCTAACCCATACCTATTCTAATATTTAGCAATATTGCTGGCAAGGTCATCAAACCCACATAAGCACACAAACAATGAGCACATACTAAAAAAACTACTAGTGGTTTTTTTTTTTTATGAGCAATCACATAAAAAGCAGTAATTTGTACACAAATAGTGATGAACAACCAAAAGTGTCATGAAAATCCTGCCACCCCAAACTTATACAAAACATTATCCTCGATGCAAGAGCAGAAACAATCAAAATAAAGTAGTAAGGATTAGAAACTCCTTGAGGGTTGATGCAATTAGAAGGATCATGCTAGTTCGGTTGGTAGATGTCATGATAACCGCCACTTTTCTTTATTACTAGACTTCAATTTTCTGTTTCAAGAATTCAAAAAAAATATTAATAATAGTAGATAATGCTTAAATATTTGTAATGTATTCACACCTAGAAGAATTCTAATCTTCTAACATTAAGAAGATTGAAATCTAGGTGCAACCTTAAGAATGCATATCACATCAATGTGAGCTCAATGTAATGCTAGGATGTTAATGATGAGTCAAAATAAACTTAACTTAATAAGTAAACATACCTAAATTACTAGTGCAAGTCTTAAGTTATTGCATAAAATGTGTTAAAAACCTTATGAATTTCTAAATTAATGCAATCCCTAAAACTACTTGTAACGCAATAGTTAATCAAAATAAGGAAAAAGGGATAGAAAAGTAGGTTGTCTCCCATTAAGCGCTCGATTTTAGTCTCAAGCTCAACTTTTGCACAAGTGTATCATGACACTTTGAATATGGCTTTGGAGGTCGTGCCTATCTTGCTCAATTTAACTTTATTCCATATTACAACTTTCCTCCAAATTTTAACATTTCCTTGCTCCAAGTAGTATGATTTCTCCTGATCACCCGTTCCGAACTCAACAATATACACCTCAATCTCCTCATAAGGTTTAATCACAAATTCAATTGTTGTCGAGGGATTGCATGTTAATTTCCTCTTCTTTGAATGCTACCGATTCTTTTTCGCTCGTTATGATTAATTTTGCAATCTTTTCATGCTCCTATTCTTTAAGTGGAACTTTCTCGAATTCAACGCTTGTATCCAAAAAAAAAAAANGACATCTTCATGGAAAGTCTCATCCTCTTGTTGTATTTGTTGAAAGTCCAATGGATCTGATTCCCTTAATTGATGTTCATTAATAATCGGTGGAAGAGATAATCTCATAGGCAAATTACCAACATTATGAAACATGCAAGTCACCCAGTTACCTAGGACAATTTCATCAACCTCACATTCCGCTTTTATATCTCGTAGTCTCTATCCTATAATAAAATCTTTCATAAGCATATCTCCCTCATCAATTTCTTGAGATATCAATTGTTGTTGTCTTGTAATGAAGTCACATAAGAGCATTTTTTTTTAAATCAACCATAGTCATCAGTTATCCTGCTATTTTTTGTATTTTTATATCCTAAAAAATAGGGAAAAAAATACAAGAATACATGTAGATGTTTGAATCAGTGTCAAGATAAATGAAATTAAACTTGTTCACAGAAATACATTTCAAATTGAAACCACCATAAGCGTAGGGTTCGTTAACAAGTAATACAGTGTATTTTAAGTCCAAGTATCGTCCTACAGAGATTGATTAGTTCTATTTTAATTATTGCGACCTAAACCGAAACAAGAATAATGTGATGTGTTGTTTTTAACAAAATTATGAATAAATTAATCTACTTATGCAATTATGAGTAAATTAATTAAACTAAATGCACTTTATACTAAATGCAAATTAATGTGTTTAACAAATGATAAATGCACTAGGATCCCGAATTCTCATGCAATAATCATTTTTAACCTTAATTTTTACACGTTGACAACATGATTGAATTTTGACGAATCAATATTCATATATTAATAAACAATCTCTCTTGAGTAAAGTTAAACCAACTTTTATATATGACCCAAATATATTCCTATGACGGATGCGAATATATAAAAGTTCATGAATTTTTATGAACACTTAACGATTCACATAGAGTATATTTCACATATTGGACCCTATAACAATTTATATATATCAAGCTTATTTCCCTTCTTTCGAATGCATAAAATAAGCCACCAAAGTCACACAACTACCGTGCACAATAATTGTGGAGAAAAGTAAATCATATAAATTACTCAATATCCAAAAACGTGTTTTCAATGTCAAGTATATAAAAATAAAGATTAAAAATTCATATTACACAGTTCATCATTCTCCTAATACAAAGAAAACTAGCCTAGCATGTTAATAAGAAAAAAACAAAAGAAAATTTGAAGAATTGACACCATACAAATAAAGCTTTAATTGAATTTTCGTGTCTTGGAATCGATCTTCGTGTTCTTGCTCATTTTATGCTCTCAAAATCTCTTAGAATATGTTATAATCCGTGATAACTACTTCTAGACGACCATAGGTCTTTAAAAGACATCCTAAGATTTGTTTCTATAAAAGTTGGAATCAAATAAGGAAATCACAATTTTTCCTCCGAAAATACACTATGCTATAGTATAGTACATTTCAATGCTATTGCATATTTCAAGTGAAATTCAGTCTTTGCGTTTTGGTCCCCAAATTCCGTTTTCTCGTTTCTTGGCCTATTTTTCTCACATTTTCTTCTTTCAATACTTCATGTCTTCGCTAAATTGGTCTTCAACTCTTTCACATCTTCGTTTCTTCTTCCGAGTCATCTTTCATCTATTTACACTTTGGTCCTAAACTTTGATTTTCTTTCATTTTAGTCATTTTTTCACTTCTTTTTACTAAATTCCACCATATTCATCAATGTTATCCTACAAAACATAATTTATATAGAATTAAGTCATATTTCGATATGTTTACCAACAATTGTTCATATTTTGTGCCACAAATAAGTGTATAAAACGCACATATCATAATTCAATTTCCACTTTTTAAATATGAAGACCAACGGGCTCATATACTCATGAGGGCTGTTTCTAGCTAAAACATTTTTATCTCACTTGAAAAATTGTGCGTTAGAGATATCTATGCACCAAATTTCTTCTATCAAATCTTGTCCTTCAAGGATCATCCATGAGATTAGCATTAAGAAAGTGTATGAAGCCATACATATTTGTATCATTTTCAGTTATGAAATATAGGACAGTATTCCCAATTTAAACAGGCTTGCCAAATGTTAATATTCAAAATGGTGATGCAATTCGAAATTGAATAAAGGTAACTTAAATTAAACAAGTACACAGTTCTTCCGCACCATATTGTTTATATTAATTAAGAAAAGAAATTAATTTTTTTTATCAAGAAGAGTATAATAAATTCATGGTGTTTCAATATGGAACATAGTTCAATAAAAAAAAATTACAGATAAACAAAGACAAAGTCGGTGAAAGGACTATTATATATTGACAAGTTCTTGCATTGTCTTCCCTTAATACTAATGTTAAGTATTGTCCAATTCCAATCTACTTTGCTAAACATGGCATCAAGTTCTTTCATGCGCCTTAGTGATAGAAACTTATTCATCAATGTATACCTATATCTAATTTGATGACTCTCATCTCTATCGTGTGTTTACATTTAATTAGAGTTAAGTTAATTAGAAACTGAACTAGATACTTATTCATCGTAGGATCAATAGGTTGGACTAATTCATTTTGTTACCTGTTACAATTTGTACACTTACGAGATGTATAATCGAAAATAAGTTTTTCGGCTTAAGTTATTAAATTAAGTTTTAGTTAAATCTCTCTTTAGTTGAATTTTTTTTTATTTTTTCGACTACTTTTCTTATTTTTCTTGTTTTATTGTCAGTGAAAGGAAAGGAGCAAAGAAGTAGCAAAATAAATGATAATGATTGATCCCTACATGGACAACAAATACATGCTTGTAGGAAAAGTCTTCAAAATGCAATAAGTTGTTGATGAGGATGACATGCTCTAAAGAAGCATGGGAATCACATGTACCGATCTTCAAGTGTAAGGTGTGAATGCGACCCAAATAAGTCAAGATCAAGTGTAGAAAGTTATCCCTTATAGTCTCTTTTAAAAAAAATGACAAGGATGACATGCTTCTACGAGATGTAATCGCCGAGCAGGATTTGAACGATATGATGCCCTTATCAATTATACACAAGCGTATGATATAGTCTACCTCAAGTCTTTTTCACCAATAACATAACTAAATACTAACAGCGTTTTGTTGTCACCTGCAGCAAATTTAGACTCGATATTGCATCAATTTGATGTAAAAATGCCTTTCTTCAAGGAGATATCCAATATGTGGAGGTTTACATGGATACTCCACCTTAGATAATGAATCTGCAGAAATAGATATAGAGCCCGTTTGGTACCGATTAAAATCAAATTAAAATTGAAAATATAGCCGTTATTGAGTCCCACTCGTCTAATAAAAGTCAACAATAACAACTAATTTTTCAATTTTAATTTGATTTTAATCTCTACCAAACGGGCTCATAGTATTTGAGTTGCAACGAGCATTGTATGGGCTTAAACAATCATCTGGTGCATGGTTTGTTCGATTTAGCATGGCTATAAAAAAGTATAGATTGAAGCAAGGAACTCATATAATACACTATTTTTTAAACTCTAGCTATAAATATTAACAATTTTAATCTCAATGTAGATAACATAATTATCACTGGAGATGATAAAAAGAGATTTCTAGTATCCAAGAACAATTGGCGACCGAGTTTGAAATGAAAATCTCGGAGGACTCAGAATAATTTTTTTGTGGAATTGGAGTAGCTCTACCGAGACAAACTATATTCACCTCACAAAGGAAATATGAGCTAGATTTTTTTATCGAAAGTAGGATTACTGGACTGTAAGCGAGATGACACACAACTGTTCAAAATTACAAGCTTGGACATTGTTGGGATCAGGTGCCAACTAGTAAAGAGCGGCAGCAAAGATCATATTGAAATATGATCCATCTATCCCATAATCTCCCCGATATTGCCCATGTTTTAACATAGTAATTCCGTTTACAAGTGATGATCATATGGATGTTGTAGTTCAAATTCTTTTTATTTAATTTCCTCTCATAAGGGTCTTATGTTCTCCTCGAATAATAATCTCAATGTTGAGGTTATACTTATGCAGATTGGGAAGGAGATCTCTGATATGAACTCAAAATTCGTTTGCTTTACCTTCGTTTGAAGGGAATCTTGTCACTTGAGGGAGTAAGAAATAAAAGGTAGTGGCATTATCCAGTGCTGAATCTGAGTATGAGATCCAAAGAATAGCTAAAGGTCTTTGTGACCTTTGTGGCTCATAAAGTTGCTAACTTAGATTGGTTATGGCCCGACCTCTGTATGATTTTATTTCGTAAAAATAAAACTACTATTGATATTGTACAAAAAACATTCCAACAAGATCTTACTACAAACGTTAAGGTTGATCGACATATGTTGTGTATTTAGCTCATATAGAGTAGAACACAGGTTTACTAGAAGAAAAGGCAGATGCTGGAGTAGATTCAGGGAGAGTGGGGATATTTTCTTGTACGAGCCCTAAAGTCTTGTATAGGCCAGGGTTAGAGTTAGTGTATATATATAATGATGATATAACCTATTATTCATACGAAATAAAATATCTTCGCTTCGCTCCTTATGAACGTAGACACATTTTAATCACATTAAATCATTGTGTTGATTTCTCTCTTTCACTTCTCTATTATTGCATATAAAATCCAACACCTCATCAAGTAAAATCTTGAAGCCAAGATAATTCAATTTCCATTTTTAAAGTATGAAGACCAACTGACTCATATACTCACAAGGGCTATTTCTAGCAAAAACATTTTTAACTCACTTAACGAATTGGGCGTTAGATATATCTATATGCACAAAATTTCTTCTATCAAATCCCTTCCTTCAAGGATCATCCATGATATTAGCTTTAGGAAAGTGTATGAAGCCATACATATTTGTATCATTTTTAGTTATGAAATATAGGAGATTATTCCCAATTTAAACAGGTTATCCAAATGTTCATATTCGAAATGGTGATTCAATTCGAAATTGAACAACATGAAATTGAATAAAGGTAACTTAAATTAAACAAGTACATAATTCTTCCTAACCATATTGTTTATATTAATTAAGAAAAGAAATTACATTTTTTTTTTTAAAATCAAGAAGAGCATAATATATTCATGGTGTTTCAATATGGAACATTGTAGAGTTTATAATGTAGTGTACAATGATTTATTACAATTACAATGCGGAAAAAAACTCTCAAAGTGTACAAAATCGAACCAACAGACTCAAATCTTCTTTAACCTCACCTCCAATGTGTCTTGTAATATTGAGCTCAGATTTGTGCCACACCAGATCATGCACCGTCGTTCACGTGAATGACAATGGATATACTGAGAGGACACTGAGAATTTTCATTGAGAAATTAACATCTCCCACTTGGTTCCCTCTCTATGCTTCCTCTCTTCTGCTTTGCAAAGTCCAAGTTAAACAAGTGAATACAAATATAATTATAGAGCAAAACCACTTGAAATCAAAATTCAAAACCAATGGACAAGTGCTATAACTAGGTGATAGAAAGTAACCACAAGATTAAATTCAACCATTAGATTTAATTTATGGTGGACAATTATACCAAACTACCACAATAATTGCCAAACACCCAGGGCCAGTAATCATGTGCCAAGTGGATTTAAATAATCCACCTCACAAATCTTCACCTTGGATCACATATAATCCCCTACCAAATTCCTCGGTTACAAGTGGTATCCCTTAGTGTGGTCTATTTCATCATTATCGATCACTCCAGCTCAATACATGCACAACAATTAACCATTATCAATATTCAATATTGATAAATATTTATTGAACTTACCAACGGCAAGTATCTTTTTTCCAACATTTGCAGGGTTATCATTAGTTGCAATTTTAAGCAAAATCAAATCACCAAAAAATAATTTCTTTTTAATGAAGTGATACTTCACCTTAATATGCTTAGAAATTTCATGATAAACAAGATTTCTACTCTATCAATGAACTTTGACTATCAGTAAAAATCAAAGGATTATTATTCAAGAAATTTAATTCACATAGAAGGCATTTCAGCCATATTGATAAGTGTATTTTATTTATTTATTATGCCCTAAAAATATAGATATTTAATAATTTTTTTAGCAATTATAACGTAATATATTGTATACTTCATTTATTAGGTAAAACTTAGTAATTGGAAGTGGAATTGAAAGAAAGAAGCGAAAAATGGTGAAAATGGGCGAACTCCAAAGTTCGATGACCAAATCAAAAATATTCAATAGTTGATTCAGTACATAAGACGACACTTGAAAATTGTTAGGAGTTAATTGGAAGCAATTATAAGTAAAAATGAATGAAATATAATCAAAGTATTATCACAAATCAATTTATAATCACACAAGTTATATTCAATATTTTTAGCCGAAAATTGAGACCTATTTTTAGGATAGTAAACGTTTGAATTGAAAAAAATTATTTCTAGCAAACTTTTGAATTACCTTTCCAGAGCACTTTGAATTAGCTCAATCGAATATCGAAACAGAAGGTTATAACAAAAATACTGATAAAGGGCGTGATAATGCCATCATCCATCCTAATAGCAATATCACATACTCCTTCCACGTTGTGTGTACGATTCTCCCCAAGGTATACTTTCCTAGGATTAAAGTCTTTATAGTTATAGAGCCAAAACTTAACAAGACTCACATGAACAATGGAATTTGAGTCTAAAATCCACTCATTATCAAAATCAATATTAGACACATTCATAACATGTATGTTATTACGGGCATGGTCAACATCAGTGTCAAAATCTTGTGACAAAGTCATAATATGTAGACAATCAAGGGAACCACCTACAGCAACTAAGTTCTGATCACCACTCTGCTACTGTCTCTGTTTCTTCTTAAGTTCTTGTCAGACTCTTTTGAAATGCCCTAACTTACCACGATGGTATCATTTCTTGTTACTTTTATCTCTAGTCTTGGACTTACCCTTTGATTTTCCTCTGCCCTTCTTAAAATGGTTATCCCTCGTCCCTTTCCCCTCTTTAACAAACAAACTCTGTTTTCTCGAGCTACCCATTGACTCTTTCTTAAGTTCTAGTTCCCTAGCCCTCAAAGTATCAGCCACAATATCTTAGGTCAAGATATGCCTAGTATACGTGATAACATTCCTAGCATTTCTATAGAATTCAGAGTAGCATTCAAAAGTATAACATCTAGATACTCATTATAAAATTTCTTATCATTGTGGGGCCAAACATTTGATGAGTCTGTTAAAGTCACCCGAATTGGATTCAAGATCATTTCCTAGGTCCAGCTTAAAATTGAAAAGTTTTTGAAATAAATGAACCTTGTTGGGCAGAGATTTTTCCAAAAATATCTTATCAAGTGCTTCACATAGTTTTTTTTGAAGTCTTATGTTGTTCAACTTGCCCTACACATCATTAGATAAATGCAACACGATAGAACTATGTACAATTTCATTCATCTCAGTAATTTCATCCAATCAACTTTTAATACATCATTATAATTTTCTGGGTCGTCAGGAGTTTTAAAAACTCTTTCTTGAATTAAAATAACTTTCATTTTTTGCTTCCAAATTGAATAATTTCCCTTATCATTGAAATTTAATAATTCAACTTAAGAAGCTATAATAGCAAATAATGTTTTTTTCCCGAAAAGATTGTAATCAACATAAATCCCACAAACAAATGCGAGTTCAAACCAATTTATGTATAAGGCCCTATTTGTTAGGGTAAGTTTTCCATGGAAGATGAAAAACTTTTTGTCATTTTCCACTTTTTAGAGTGTTTGATAGGAAACATTTTCTAGGTAATTGGTTTTCCACCTTTTATTAGTTTGCCACATTTTCTTGCTTTTTGAGGTAAATCAATTCCCACCATTTTGGTGGGAATTTGTTTTCTAGGCAGTTTTTTTTCTTTTTGGCAATGGAAACAAATTATATCCTAAATTATAACAAATTATATTCCTTTAATGGACAATTCTCATGAGAAATAAAGCTAAATGAACACCAAAAGATCAAAAATTTCAATATTTTCCAGGTGAAAATTATATCAATCAAACACAATTAATTGATAATTCTCAGTAAATCAAGTTCTAGGTAATTCAATTCCATATGATTCATTTTTTTTCCACCCAAATTTCATTCTTACAATCAAACGAACCCTAAATGATTTTCCAGATGACACAAACGATGATATCACAACAAGTAACATAGAGACAATATTACAAGAGTCAAATGTCAATATAATAGCAAATAACACAAAATCTCAATTGTAATTCGAGAGGGTGTTAGAATGTACAAACCGAGTGAACGAATTTTTCGATCGTATTTTAAAGAGAGGTACGAATCTTTTATAGATTCTGACCACCACAAGATACCTTAAATCATCCAATGGATATAGCAACCACATGAACCACCACATGCATCCAATGGAAAAGTTTTCCCACTTCACCTTTCTACCCGAAGCTATATATGCCTCCATAGTTCACCAAATTGAAATCCAACACCATCAGGAGGTCAGAAATTGCTTAAGGAACAATCTATATTTTTTCACTATCGGTGACATCTCACAACGTGCCCTTTTAAGCCTGATTTTCCATCTGCATATTTGATTCACGAGATACCAATCCGTCGACATTTGTGCTTTACGCGTGGTACTTGCTACTTCTGCTTGTTGTCTAGTCTGTTAATAGTTATTGTTCATCCATCGAAAGCGTATATTCAAAATATGGATTTGATGCTTCGATTAAAACTGTTTTCGAACAAAACCGAACACCTTCGACTTCCAATCCGATTTTCAGGTTGTTGTGACACCTTCTACCACTAGTCTAAGCTCTGATGCCATTTGTAGAGTTTATAATGTAGTGTACAATGATTTATTACAACTACAATGTGGAAAATAAACTCTCAAAGTGTACAAAACCAAACCAACTGACTCAAATCTTCTTTAACCTCACCACCAATGTGTATGTGATGTCGAGCTTAGATTTGTGCCATAGTACTGGATCATGATCGTCCCACGGGGATAGCAACGGATATTTTGAGAAAAGAATCCATCGGAGACCACCAATAATTTTCACCAGAGAAATTCACCTCTACCATTTGGTTCACTCTCGATGCTCTCCTTTTTGTTTTGCCAAATCTAAGTGAAACAAGTGAATACACATATAATTATAGAGCCAAAACCATTTGAATTCAAAATTCAAAACCAATGGACAAGTGATATGATTAGGTGATAGAAAGTAACCACAATCCTTGCCAGACACTCAAGGCCAATAATCATGTGCCAAGGGGATTTAAATGATCCATCTTACAAACATTGTTCAATAAAAAAAAATAGTACATATAAGCAAGGAAAAAGTCTGTGAAGAGGAGTCTATAATATATTGACAAAGTTCTTACTTTTGTCTTCCTTTTATACTATAGTGAAGTATTGTCCAATTCCAATCTACTTTGCTAAACATGGCATCAAGGGCTTTCATGCCCTTTGGTGATAGAAACTTATTCATCAACGTTAATTGGGACAACTTCTCCCAATTCTATAGGATTTGACATTTCAATCTTCAACACAGATCATATTCTTCTTAGTGCGGATGAGAACATTTCCATTCCTTCATAACCTTTATGTCCCAGATTTTTTTGCTTTCATCCAATCGTGTTTGGTCTCATCTGCAATTCATATACTTCTTCATTTGCTAAGATCTCGATGTTTACATTTTTCATATCCATATTGGCATGATTATTGAGGCCTCGTCCATTTTTTCATAGTTCCAAGTTGATTTTAGCAGAACCTTTTCCATACAATGCCATGTAAGGAAAGGTACCACCGATTTGTAGGAAAATATATGTTCATCTTGAAAAAGAAATGCTGCTAAAATGATACATACATATGTATGTATGTATGTATGTATGTATGTATGTATGTATGTGTGTGTGTGTGTGTGTGTGTATGTGTGTGTGTGTGTGCATCGCACGAGAATCGTGCATGTGTCGCACATTCATCGTACATGGCTATACTAGGTTTTATTAAATTCATGTTCTAGCTTTACCCATTGAAACAGTTCTATGCATAAAAAATTTCAATTGAAACCCCTTCGATGGACCGGATCAACCTATTTTTGTTCACTGCTTCTAATTAATGTATTTTTTTT
>CAIGRF010188778.1:57825-74757 GCA_903798235.1 Fraxinus ornus | reverse complement strand
AATTGTTAATATTCGATTCCTTAAAGGTACCTGTAGAACAATACATAGCTTGAATAAGCAAATAGAAGTGCAACAAAGAAAACAAATTTGAAATAGAAATGCAGAGAAGGACAATTGTACGAAGAGAACAAAAATTAACTCATGCCATATTGATATTGATTAGTTTGTCTACTTGATTTATTATTATATGATTATATAATATTTAATCATATTCTTCGAAATTAAAATATTTAATTATATATTATATTGATCTAGTAGTTCAATTTGGTTTTATTATTTGACATGACCAATTAGACAATTACTGGATCAATAATGATGTGAAATTAAAAATTCAAATGAACATTCACCAAAAAATCAGAAGATTCGTCAATTCAATAAAATCATATATATTATTGATTCTCTTTATCAACAATTGACCGTTAAAAATTACTAGCTAAAATAGAGACTGAATTCTCTATATTTCTGAAAATTAATTATGGTGATAAATAAGGCCCCATCATCCTCCACGTTGAATATCAAGATATTAATTGTATCCAATAGATTTGATACAAATACTAGATGATTGCATGATGTTCGCAACTTGAAGTTTGAGAAATTACTATACAGATTTTAAATTATGAGCACAACTTTTAGATTATAAAATCAAGACGGTGTGTAATGTTGATGCTAGTGATCCTGAATCTCAACATTTTAATAAGTGCTAGTTGATATGTCGATAAATATTTTAACACTATTACTTGTTGAACGCCTCCTATTAATTTAATTGAGAACAAAGTACTTCACATTTCTGTTTAGGGAATGCTATTACGTATCATGACAACATTATAGTTCTCTCTGTTATAATTGACTTATGATTAGAGCCATATTTTTTCATCTAATTATTTTGCTAATGGAGTACATGTAAATTAATTCACCACAATGCACACTGAGATGGAAAGTAAAGAATGTTGAGAATAAATGAGTAGTTTGAATCCTTACACAATATCTTAAGCACTAACAAGTAATATTTTATAAAGGGGTTTGCTGATTATGAATTTGATTGAACAATTTTCTCAACATCTAAGGGAAAGAATTAATAAGCAGAGAATTATGCCTTTATTTGATGGGGATTAAAATTAGATTTTTAGTAGATTTTGATAAAAAAATTTGAAATGTGTAGTTAAAAGTTATGAAACCCATAAAATATGTAATTAATATTGATTGTTTGACTTTCACTTATGTTAAAACCTGATTTAAATCAGTACCAAACAAGGGCAACGTACAAATGCATCATTATCTAAATTATCGTAAAAGATAATTCGAACAAAAAGTTCGAAAGATAATTTATTTAGATGCATTATTGACCAATGTGATCAATAGCATCTCCCACACTAGCTTTAGATGTTCCAACTCGAATTAACGTCGTGGAGGATAGTTAATATTATATTTAATAAATTTATGGCATGCTTGAAACTTGATGTATTCGCTTCTAATATAAAAATCTCCAAATGAAAAAGGAGCAACTAGTAAAGATGGTCACATTAAGGAGACTATTTAAACATAACAGATAATATAACCCAAGAAAATGTTTAGGTACTTGATATGTTGAAAATTAAGAGATCTCAAATAAGTTATACCATTATAGAAAATAAATAGAATCGAAAAGAAAAAGTTGTTAACAACACTTTTTGTACATAATGCACCGCTTCATATTTTGAATAGCGAATATATCGAAATAAATTTATTGAAACATATTGATCGAAGAAATGATTGGCCAATATAAATGGGCGCAATCACAGCAAATTGAATTTACTAGATAAACTTGAAATTTTTGAATCTACAATCTGAACATCTAAATGTGTATACTTATGAGAAATGAATATAGAATAAGTAAAATCATAATATGAAATGTATGACCCTTTTTATAATGAATTTCGCGAAAAATTATATAGTAGATAAATTATCATTGGTGGGTGTAATCACAAGTCTCTATTTTGTTAGCATGACAATGCATGAAATTTGATATGTATGCAATAAATGTGATTATAAACAATTTATCTTGTATGATTTTGATACTATCCTGAAAGGATTTAATGTGTGTGAAGCCTAATCTAAGTGATATTATCATGAGAATGAATAAATACGCATTATACTCTTTTCCCTTGATCGACATTTTCTCATTGGATTTTCCGACAAGGTTTTTAATAAGACAACATTTGTTCATTGTGATTTTTCCTAATATAATTTTAACGAAGCATATTCTTTGTATAATGAAGTCCATAACCTACAAGACATTTACCATCAAAATAATACTATGTATGTATGAAATTTCTGAAGAGATCAACAATTGCTATTTTTTGAATCATCATGCTACTACAGTCATCAAGTTTTGTCCCACTAGATTTTCTTGAAGACATTGACGTACAAGATATCTACATTCAAGAAATTTGTTCACGAGATTGGAATGAGTCAACTCAAGATTTTCAGTAATTAACATCATCGAAAGTAGCTGCACTTTTTTTTCTTCGCCTATGTTTTATCCCACGGGTTTTCCTAATAAGGTTTTAATGAGACCGCATTTATTTTTAATACTCCAAAATAACTATAACATTTTTCTTTCGTTTGATATTTTTTTCCCAATGGGTTTTTATGAAACAATGTTTTAATATGACATATATTTTGTAATGTGTCATTCAAGGAGGAGTGTTTTAAATGATAAGTCTATTAGTGCATGCCAATTGTACCCCTACAACCCCAAAAATTATTACCATTGTATTCATAATCTTTCCCCAAAACCTTTCAATAAAATACACACAATTACAGAAAAATATTGCATTCTCTCTTTTCTTTTCTTTCTCTCTTTAGTTTATAACACTTTTTAAATTAAAGTTTTTTCCGAAAATAATTTCGTGGTAATTTGTGTTAGAATTTATAACATATATAGCCACCCCAACTCTAATAAAAATATTTTTCGTTCGAGCTTTTTCACAATTTTTCCATGTTGCATTGGTGACTAGACTCTGCTTTCAAGAATGTTTTGGTCCCTAAGTGATCAAATTTCAGGTTTTTACACCCTTAGACGTAATATAATTGCGTTTTCCCCACCTCTTAAGTTCATGTCTTTGGTGCCAATTTGCCGCTACTCTTCAATAAGTTTTTAACATCACTAAAATTCTTATGTGTTACAATTTTAGAGATGACACCTATAAATTTATCTTTAAAATTGTGACACTTTAAAATTATAATAGGGTGTCAAATTTTTATGGAAGATCATCAACGAAGACTGTAGATCTAGGCCCCTGCATGTTGAAGATTTTAGAAATAATTCCAAGTTGGGATACTTCCATATATAGATTGATTGTAAATATGTTTTCCAGATTAGAGATATGCTCTACTGGCTGAGAGATTTGTACTCCTAAACTTTAGCATTCCAATTATGTACAGTGGTTATTTATACCCACAATATTGTAAAGAAGAATATGAATGAAAACACCAAGATTTGACTTAGTATCAGAGCCTCCCAAAAACCTCCATCGAAACATAAGCCTCACATACCACTCTGAACAACCATCGCAGCAAGCAATCATATGGCTCCCGAATCCTCTACTCTTGAACTATCAACCCCTGTAATCCATATCCAATCTGAAAATTCTGGCTTTCATGCCAAAGTTGTCCTCACCGAAGTTTACTATGATGTATGGTCCCAAATATTAGAGATGCAGATCATAAAACGTGAGAAACTCGAATATATTATGGGTAAAAAGTTGATTTACCAAAGGAAACTGATGCTACCTATGCAAAGTAGTATGTAGAGAATTAAAAGGTCAAAGGCTAGTTGTTGACCTCCATGTCACCGGAGATAATGAAGCGTTATCTGCGACTGCGTACTGCAAGGAAAATATAGAGTGCTCTTGCCAAAGTGTTCTATGATGGATCGGATGAGACACAACTCTTTGCACTAAATCAGCGTGCTTTCACCACCAAACAAGTAAGTCGGCCTTTATCAAATTATTATGGTGAGCTTGTCGAAATTTTCCAAGAATTAGATCATCGTGATAGAGTTGTCATGAAGGATCCCGATGATATTGCCACCTATAAGAAATCTGTTGACGGTTGAAACTGCACATCTTTCTTAGTAGCATGGATGCAAAATTCAAACAGATTAGAGATGAGGTTCTTCGAAAGGACTCCTCGATGGACCTCAACAACACCTATGCCTATATCCGTCGAGATGCTGTACGTCAATTGCCTTAAATGCTGAACCCGATAATCTTGAGTCTTTCACTCTAATGGCTCGATGCGCTAAACTCTAGCCTCGACAATCCACTCAAAGGATTGATTCTGACCAAGCACGATCTCAGAAGAGCAGCTATGAGATAGGTGATACCAAACCCGAACGTTTGTGCACTCACTGTGGTGAGAAATACCATACAAAGGCGCGATGTCATGACCTAATTGGATATCCAGATTGGTGGGATCCAGCAAAGGCACCACACAAGCGCAATTCGAAGCTAAACTGCCATGCCTCTATTGTTGTAACCAAACCTTCCAATGATGTTGCAGAAGCTTCATCTTTGATTGCTGCTTCAGGTAACATTGGTAAGGTTTTCTATACTTCTACATCACATAGTAATAGTAATAGCACATGGATAATTGATTTCGGTGCAACAGATAACATGACCTTTGACAGACAGCATGTTCAATCTATGAAACAGTCCACCACACATAGTCTCTACCGCCAATGGCAATCTCTCACCTGTAATTGGAGAATGTTCAATTCCTCTCTTACATAATTTGAATCTTGATCCTGTTTTAGTTGTACCTTCTCTCAACCATAATTTATTGTCTATTGCTCAAATAACCAGTGCGTTGTCTTGTGTTTTGATTTTCTGGCCTCACCTTTGTGTTTTTAAGGACATACGAACTCGGAAGACAATTGGTTGTGGTACTAGAAGGGAGAAACTGTACTATTTGGATCTGAAACCTCCTAGCTCACATTAGTTGGCTCAAGCTCTTTTAGCGGATCAAATCAACAAATCCTCTAACATTTGGTTGTGGTACAGGCGCTTGGGTCATGTGCCTTTTGGATATTTAAAAAAATTGTTCTTATACTTCAGATTTCAAATGTGATATTTGTGAATTTGCAAAAAGTCACCGTGTATTGTCCCCATTAAGCATTAATAAAAGTCCAGTACCTTTTATGTTGATTCACTCTGATGTATGGGGTCGGCCAAAAACCCTTCCTTGAATGATTCTCATTGGTTTGTCTCATTTATTGATGATCACACTCGTATGATTTGGGTTTACTTGATGAAAACAAAGAATGAAATTAGCTCATTGTTTCAGAAATTTCATAATATGATCGCCACTCAGTACCAATCTCACATATAAGTTCTTCGCACTGATAATGGTGGAAAATTTGTTAATTAGGACCTGACAAAGTACTTACAAGAACATTACATATCTCACTAGACAACTTGCCCTCATTCTCCTCAGTAAAACGAGGTCGCGGAGCGCAAGAATCGCCACCTACTTGAAGTTATACGAGCCTCTTTGTTTGTAGCTCACATGCCCACCAGTTGCTGGGGTGAAGCGCTCAATGTTGTGACTTACATCATTCATCGTGTACCCTCCAGCTCGCTGAATTTTCAGACTCCCTTTGAAGTCCTTCATTTGACTGTAAGTACTCCTATTTCTCCGAATTTATCACCTAGAATTTTTGGATGAGTGGCATTTGTACATCTTTCCAAGTCGTTGCGTGATAAGCTGGAACCAAGAGCCCTACGATGTGTCTTTGTTGGATATGCCTCACTTTAGAAAGGCTATCGTTATTATCACCCCCATCACGAAAAATGTATGTTACCCTTGACGTTGTCTTTCATGAAAATGGCATGTACTATACTGCTCCCGAGTCTTCAATTCAGGGAGAGAGATGAAATGCATTGCAGACTCTAACTATAAATCCTTCTTTGGACCATTTGGATACAAGTGGTGTTTTTTGGATAAAGTGGTGAGTGTCTAGAGGAGGCAACCGAGCTGCATGAGCAACCTGTTCTCGACCAACCAGATGCTCGTTTGAATGAGGAAAATAATCAGAATAAGATGGGAGTGACTCCACTTCAAGTACCATCTAAACAATTGTTTTCGGAGGACAATTCCTATCCCGAACCCCAGTTACATTCTGAATCTCAATTCCTTCCAAAAGTTCTACCTAATCGAACCACTAGAGGTATACTTAGAGTTAACTATGAACTTGTTCTTAGTTCTAATCCTAAGTATCCCTGAGTAACTATGTATCCTACCATAGACTATCAAAGGAAAGTGAGTCATTTGTGAATCAATTATCTGCTGTATCTATTCCTACTAACATGTAAGAAGCTCTAAGAGATCCCAGGTGGAAGGAAGCTATGAATGAGGAAATAAAGTCACTTCAAAAGAACTCAACTTGGGAAGTTGTCGAGCTGCCTAAAGAAAATGGATTAATAAAAGATGTTATATAGTTACAACTGCAAACTACATAAATCCACTTTGGTGTATGCATAAAAAAATTATTGCTTTTAAAATTATTGAGTTCCCTCACAACGTTAGCAACATATTTAATGATATTATGAACATTGTTAGAGAATATCGTTGCTAGAGTAAAATTCGTTCATTTACGTTCGACAACGCTACTGTTAATAAGGTAGTTATCGATAAATTATGCAAAGTACTGCAGCCCGATTTCGGTGGTTATTTTTTCATAATCGATGTGTATGTCATATTGTTAATTTAATAGTATAAGATGGTTTAAAACATATTAAAACTGAAATTCAAAGAATTAGTGATGCACTAGTGTATATCACGATTTCACTTAATAGAAAACAAACATTTGAGGAATTTTGTGCCGAATCTAGGGTGACACATACAAAAACATTTATTAGTGACGTATGGCATAAATGGAACTCCACTTATTATTAAAATCATGCGAAACTTTGAACATTTAATAACTGAATTTTATAATAATAGACATATTAGAAACGATGATGATACCATTTTGAATGAGTCCGATTGGATGTTATCTTTTAAAACTAAAAATATTTTAACAAGTTTTTATGATTCTACAAATATTTTGTCTGGAGTTTATTATCCGACTAGTTGTATGGTCCTTAAACATCTTTATATAATTGTTAGGGCTTTTCATAGTTATAAAAATAACCCCGATTTTAGTTCAATTATATATTCCATGGAATTAAAGTATAGAAAATATTGGGAAGACTTTCCTATGTTATTTTCGTCAGCATGCATCATTGACCCCTAATATAATTTATCGGGTACTAAATTTGTAATTGATCAGATTTCAAAAGCTTTAACTTTTAATGTATCTATCACTTGTAGAAATAAAACAAACTTTATGTAAAATGTATGAACTATATGCAGAACGAATGTGTACACATATTAATCGGGTACCCTCTGGCTCTACATCTACTCATCCCATTGATATACCAGAAGATGACGCTGAAGTTTTAACTTTATTTGAAGGCATTAACCCATATAGATATGATTCAAATGCATGTGATTTCTCTAGTAGTAGTTTGTCTACCTCATGTAATCAAACATCGGACGCAAGTCCAAATGCATTGCCTACTGAATTAATTGATTACTTTAATCACAATATGCTTAATAACAAAACAATTAAGAAAAGTTCAGAAGAAGTAATTGAATACTGGCTAAGGTACAAACGTCGATGGCTTGTGGTTTTTGCAATAGCAAAAAACCTACTAAAACCTCTGGTTAGCACCGTAGCTTCAATATCTGCTTTTAGTGCATATAAGAGGGTTCTCTCCGAGGTCAGGAGCCGACTGAAAGAAAATGTTTTAGAGGCATTAATGTGCGTGAAGGACTGACAAGAAGGTCATTTTCGACTATAAGAAAATATACCGAAATTGCATCTCGTCAAGTAAGTGATATTTAATTTAACTATATTCATCAAAAAAAATTTATAATACCTTTATAACTTTTTTAAAAAATTGTGCACGTAACAAGTTGTTCGTGTACTATTTTTAACTCCGCCTACTCGAGATTGAAGTAGCCGATCCTAAGTCCGAATAAAGGAGAATGATTTATCTTTTTTTTTTTTTTTTTTTTAAATGGTTTATCTAAAAATGGTTTTAGAAAAGGTATATCTAAAACAAAGGTTTATAAAATGTATATCTTTTTTAAAGGTTTATAAAATATATAGTATTAAAAAAAAATCCGAGCTAGCAAGTCGAAGCTCGACTCAGCCCACGACCCACGAGAACGATCACGAGCTCAGCTCAGAGCTCGTGCGTATACGGGCCGAGCTGGCTGGGCTCGGTCCATTGCTACCACTAGGTGGATCAATCAAAGATGGGCGATCAACATCAAAATATTTCACTTTTGTAGGAGGAAATCTGATTACTTGGCGAAGCAAGAAGCAAGCTGTGGTTGCTCTATCTAGCGCTGAATCTGAATTCAGAGGAATGGCTAAGGTAATATGTGAAATATTATGGATCCGTAAGTTATTAGAAGATCTGAATATTAAGCATGACAGTCCAATGAAGCTATAGTGTGATAACAAAGCAGTGTGTTATATTGCCCACAACCCAATTCAACACGATTGAACCAAACATATGGAAGTTGATAGGCGTTTCATCAAAGAGAAACTAGAAGCAAAGATCATTGAAACACTCCATGTTTCATCTCAAGAACAACTTGCTGTCCTACTCACCAAGGCCATATCAAGTTGAGCATTTCATGACGTTCTCAACAAATTGGGAACGAGCGACATCTACGCATCAACTTAAGGAGGAGTGTTGAAGATTTTAGAAATAATTCTAAGTAGGTTCCATATATAGATTGATTGTAAATATGTTTCCTAGATTAGAGATATGTTCTAGTGGCTGAGAGATTTGTACTAAACTTTAGCATTCCAATTATGTACAGTGGTTATTTATACCCACAATATTGTAAAGAAGAATATGAATGAAAGACACCAAGATTTGACTCCGCCAAACCCCTTTCAACAAAGGGAAGAGAAGGTAGCGACTCATATTACTAGTTCCACAGCCTAGAACCAACAAATAAATAAATAAAAACTCTTGCATGATAACAGAAAGTGGAGGAACACAAATTGTAGGAACCAGAAGTCCTCCATATGTAACTTCGATTGTAATTTTAGCCAAACGGCTTAATAATTCGATAAATGAAAGCCATGAATGGCCTAAGCCAATGGTGTCGATGTATGTTCTCCGCAATGGAAAAGTACGCCAAACGGCTTAAGAATAAGACGAACCATAGAAGCCAAAATGATTTCAAGAACATACACGACCCTCACCACAATACATAGAAAGACACACCAAAATAAGCAATACTAAGCAATAGAACACCCAATACATCATCAATCAGCAAACATAGGAAGCCACAATTGTTTATTCTTTTTTTCGCAGAAAAAAGGGGGAAAAAACATGGACAGTACCAATAGAATTAGATGACTCTGCCACGTATTGAAAGACCCTCCTAGTAACTAGTAATCAAACGATAGGGTCTTCTGTACCTTGAAGTTAGTAGAGGATCTCAAACTTTGAATTTGATTGCCCTCTTCCTCGGCAAGATCTACACTCCAGTTCAATTGATTGACACCAAAAGTCAGTACATTGATACTCTCTTCTGCCTCTTTTGATATTTTCAATTCTTGGTCAACCCCAGGATGAGTCTCCATATATTGCGCCAACGTCTCTTTCACATCTTCTTTGTACACTAAGCGAATCCCACATCCTCTTGGCTTGATCCATGCTTCTTCCATTGTCCAAATTGTAAGACATCCCTCTATTTTAGCCCAATCATTTGACTGGAATTTCGGAAATAGAAGCTGGAAAAGATGGAATGATACATAGCCTATCCAGACATGAGCAGATTCGTAGTTCTCTTCCAGCTTAGTGGCAGTTTGAGCGATATTAGGGGTGAACTCCACATGATCTCGGCTTATCAATTTGAACGTGACGCCTATTTTTGATTTTGGTACCAGACGCTCAAAAACGATAGAAACTGCAATCCCAATAATGTTATCATGCCAATTTGGAGTTAAAGGGATGGTTACTGAACGACCCATCTTTTGGTAACTGAACCACTCTGGAACCTCCCTTCCAGGAATGAGTATACTAAATCGACTACCCACAACAGCTTGTCCCTGTAACAAGAAATCAAGTGAAATTAACACTTTCCGAGTTTTTATAATTACATTTATACAAGTCTGAATACATTATTGATATAAAGGTGCTTGAATAATTCGTGCAGTGGATTGGAAAATTAATGAATACATGGATTTATCGTCAACCAAATTAAACTTAGTAATGTATTAAATCCTGCATTTACTCGAGTGAATCATGGAATCAGCATTCATAATTACTAAATCTATGTAGTAAGAGGAATTGCTCTTAGACGTGTACTGGAAAAGAGAGAATTTGGAGACCAACCTGAAGTAGAGAGTGTAGCAACTTATCAGAAGCATTATGGTTCTCCTCATTTTTGAACAGTTCGAAGCAATTGTGAAATGAAACCTTCCACAAGAAGGCATGCTTTTCAGAGAGGTTAGCCAAGCTTTGTAATGAATGGCAATCATCTGCATCCAATACAGCTATACATTTTGGAAAATCCGGCAGTGCTACAAGACTTGTGCAACTTTCCAGTTTCAGGATTTTGAGTCGTGGAAGTTCAGAAATTTTTGCAGGAAACTCTACGAAGTTATTTCTGCTCAGATCTAACTCTTCCAAAGATGACAAGCTGCCAAGATCAGCTGAAATTTCCTCAAGTATATCGCAGGAACTGAGATCCAATTTTTTTAAGGAACATAAACCTGTTAAAGATGGTCGGGGTGGAGGCAAAGAACCTTTTGTCTGGTTACTACTGGAGAGTCCTAATTTTTGCAACGGTAACATGCCAGATATAGAAGAGACTGATGACTCCAGATTACCCAAAAACAGAGAACTCCGAGATTTTGGCCGCTTGCATCTGCTGAATGACAAGATATTCAGGTTCATCAAACATGTAATTGACGGTGGTGGTTGTGTAATAGCAGTTCCATCTACAAGAAGTTCTGCCAAAGATTTGACTTGTCCAAGGTTTTCTGGCAATTTTTCCAGCTGTGAGCAGTCAGAGAGATTGAGAGTTTGCAAATGTTTGAAATCACAAATGCTGTTTGGAAGACTTTTTAGGTTTTTGCACTTGCTGAGATTTATCAAAACAAGGCCAGTAATGTTGCTGATTGACGAGGGTAGCTCTTTTATTGCAGTCCCCTCCAAATGAAGCTCCGACAAGCATTCCATTTCTCCAGTCACTTCTGGAAATTTTTCTAATTTTACACAGTCCCAGAGAACAAGTGTTTTCAGAAGTTCTAAATGGATACTGCTTGGTAGAGTCTTTAGTTTAATACAGTGTGCCAAATTTAAGTATACAAGCTTTTTAAGATTCCCAAGGGATGTGTGAACCTCTTCCAAGCTCTTACAATTGCTGAGATCCAATCTCTCAAGATTTGGAATTTTGCTGAAATCTGGAGTTTTCACCAATTTTTTAGAGTAACTGAGATTGATGAATTTCAACTTATTCTGCCCAATTGAGAAACAGAGAGGCGGGACAAGGAAACGGAAGATTATGTCATAAAGCATTAATAATGTGTCAATGAAACTATGATTAAAAAGAAAATTCAAGACATACCAATTGTGCCTTTTCTAGTCCTCCAAGGTGTTCAATATAGCTATGGGACAGTTTCAGTCCAACGAGTTTTTCTCCTTGAAAACTTGGAGGCAGAGTCCTCATTTCGTACTTGTGCAAATCAAGCCAATGCAAGTCACGTGGAATAGAAGCTGGCATTTGCTGAATGCATGCATTGTGGATTTTAAGTAGCCTTAGCTTTTTCATATTTGTAAAGGCTTTCGAGTTAATTTTCACGCTCTCTGGTTCTGCGTAGTCCAGATGTATGCCCTCGATATCTTCTGTTCCCTATATATTATCAACATGTATAATGGCAGGTAGGTAAGTTTCGAAATTATTTCACTCACATAAAACCTTAGATAACCTTAGTAAAAGCTTCTTCAGTATCAAATCAGTACGAGTTCAGTTCTTACCAAATTTTTGGTTAGTACATAGCTTATTTCCTCAGGTAACCATAACCTGCTGTGTCTCTCAGGCTCGTTAGGATGTGAACTTCGCACAATGTACACACCCATCTCTTGTAACAAGTCATGCATCTGAAGCCTGTTATCAATGGTTACAGTTAAAAGAGATTTTTGAATCAGATCGCTTACACCAATCTTAGCCCGCAGACCGAAGCTATCAAGTTTTCTCATCACATATTCTTTCTTCTTCCCCTTAAAAAGACATGCAACATCCAGGAATATCTTCTTCTCCATGTCGTTCAGTGCATCAAAACTCAATTTAAGCTTCTCCAAGATTTTATCTTCCGGAATTTCTTCCAATCTTTCCAATGCATTTTCCCATTCATCAATATCTCGACCGTGTAAAAAAGAGCCCAACACCTTAAGAGCTAAAGGAAGACCACGAGCATATCTAACTGCCGCACGTGCAAGCTTTTCAAATTTCTCTATGGGAAAACCAACCTTAAAGGCAAATTTGCTAAACAGCTTCAATGCTACATCAGTCCCTAAGAAACCGACCTCATATACTTCATCAACTTCACGTGCTGAAAGTAACTGTCTGTCTCTTGTTGTTATGATGATTCTGCTACCGGCACCAAACCAATCATGCCCTCCAGCCAATCGGTCTAAGTGCTCAAGTTCATTGACATCATCAAGAACAACAAGCACCCTTTTGTGACGTAACCTTGTCAATAGGATAGACGCGCTACTGTGGAGATTTGCACTTTTTTCCATCAGAGTGTCGGAGAGTAATTTTTCTTCTAATGAATTCAGTCCTAAAGTTTTGGAAACTTCTCTTACATTGTCAAGATAGCTACTGCCTTCAAATTTGCTAAATATTTGATCGAAAACTGTCCTGGCGATAGTTGTTTTTCCGATGCCACCCATACCCCATATACCTATCATGCGAACATCTTCAGTTGACTCGAGATTCAACAGTGACATCACTTGCTGAACGTGCGACTCTACTCCAATCAGGCTTTCTTTAACTTGATAGACTGTATGGCTCAAATTGTTTAAAATATCTAGAGCAATTTTTCTGATGCCTTTCGACTCGTGCCTGAAGATACAATAGCAGACTTTTGAGTTAGAAATGAAATTTACAAATATCAATAACAAAACTAGTTTAAATCACTCAAAATTTAAATATCCTGAATATGAATGCATATTATCACAAAATAATGAAAAACAAGTGTATGTTCTTATCAATTAACCAATTTAATATCTTTTTCCATTTGCATATATCCACTAGTTAAGTAGTAACATATGAACATTCACAATTATATCAAATTTATGTCCCCAAATTTTATTTGCATAAAAGGTTCACAATCTTTATTTATATCATATTTATGTCCCCAATTTTTTTCCATCGCCGTTTTATACGCAAATTAACACGATTTCTCTCTAATTACTGATTTTGTCCAAAATTTCATTAAGACGAAGTAAAAAGACTTATTTATCGATCGTGTCTTTGAAAAAAAAAAATGCAAATTGGGATTAAATATTTATCCCATGTTTTAGAGTATGCTAACAGTATTTTTGGACGAAACCCATGATTGAGGATATGATTTGTTAGTTAACAAAAGTTCAAGATAAGAATTTGACGAAAAAAAAAAAAAAGAATAAATCATAAAAGTCTGATGATTTATTAAGGTTAAAGACCCTTAACAAGGAAGAGAAAAAGTGTTGGTAATTTACCCATCATCTGTATGTTTGATATCCCATCCAGAAGCATTAGCAGCTTCCCTCAAAGCATTCCTCCAGCTCTCAATCTTCTCTTTCTCCACCTTAGGATCATTTTCATATTTGTCAAAGGCTATTTTATAACTCCCTTCTTGCTTCCGAACTTCAGAAGGATCCACATAGTAGAATACAGGATAAATCTTTTGGCCAAATTTCTGGTTACATTCAACGATCTTAACAATCTCATCTAAACACCAAGAGGAATCGGCATAGTTTTCTGAGAAGATAACGAGTGCGACTTTGGATCTTTCAATGGCATTTTTGAGTATTGGGGAAATGGAACCCCCTCTCTCGAGTTCAATGTCGTCTTTGAAAGTGTCGATACCCTTTTCGTGTAAGGTTGTGTAGAGGTGGTCGACGAAACCTTTCCGGGTGTCTTTACCTCTGAAACTCAAAAATACGTCGTAACTCCATATAGGGGCAACGTCAGTGGAAAAGGAATCAGAGGTATTTGCCGAAGACATATTGAATGCTGCTGGTATTTTTTCTGGTTGAGTTATATAGAGCTTTTGAGTATTGCTGGTATTTTAGCTGGTTGAGATATATAGAGCCGTTTGGGATGAATTTCGAAATGAAAAATAATTCGTTTAGTGAAATTAAAATTAAAATAGGTGGACACATGTCATTCATTGATTGGACAGATTAGAAAATAAAAAAACTACCCAAACAAGTGCTGACACATGCACCTGTTCCCCGTCACTTACCCTGTTTGAACAACTTTTCCCAATTTCTTATTTCTTATTCATTTACCTATTCTTTTCCCCAGGCGATGGTAAACATATTTTACAGAAGTTAATTTTACATTTACTCACCAATGTTTTAGTCTTTTAGAGAAATGGTTAAATTAATTGTACAGGCAAAGTGTACACTTTAATTGACATTTCTTTGTGTCTAAAATCTAACAGTTGATTAAAAAAAATATTGACAAAATCAATATACCAAAATTTGTCAACTCATATGAGTGTAACATATTGTGTCAACTTTTATGAACATATAACATGCTCTTTGGAGAAATTACAAGTTAATCATTAAATTTGTTTCAACTTTAAAAAAAAATCCCCCTAGTTAACAAAAAATTATGCTATTTCCACTCTGTTAGTGATGTATATGAATGATGAGTCCAACATTTAACCCCCATTTGGTGAAAATTAAAATCATATTTTTAGCAAAAAAATTTGATAAAAGTCAATAAAATATGTGATTGAAAAATTATGGATCGCATAAAATATATAGTTAAAATTAACTTTGACTTTGATAAAAATTTACAATATAATTTCTATCAAGATACAAGATATTAGCGGAGAAATAAGTTATGCTGCCTCTCTGCTCCTTCTACCTTTGTTTATCGTGCTTAGGTCTCGCTCACATATCTCAACCACCAAGATATTCTACACACCCCCACCTAGAAATCGTATCCTAACCCTAACCCTATTTTCATCTCCAAACCCCTACAATCCCCACAATCCCAACCCCTACAAACGCTGGCCGCCATCATGAGCCACCACTTCCTCCTCTTCCTCAAACTCCTCAGCTACGTTTTTCTCATCTAATTCCAGCATGGTGGGTGCATCTCCACCACCAGCCATCACTTCCTCATGCGTTACTAAGTCCCAAGGCTAGGTCGGCAGTTCATATTGGCTATGATTTGATTCATGGATGGAGATTCATGGATGGAGACAATGCATTCCACGATGAATAACACCATGAGTATAATCTAAAGTAATTAGGATTCGACACGGAGTCGTTGACTTTTCAATCCTCCATAGTGCTTACAATGCTGCTAATATTTCTATATTTTCGATGAAGGTAGATATTTAGGTGAAGGTGAAGGTGGTGGTGGTGACAGTATGTTGACTGTGGATGTGTTGGTGGTGGTGGTGAATTTGAGATGGGGGTGGTGATGGTTGTTGTGAATCTGAGATGATGAAGGTGGCGGTGTTAGTAGTGGTTGGGGATTTAAGGTAGTGTTCGATGATTTTGTTGGTGTTCGCGGTAATCGAAACGGGGTGAGATGGGGTTATTAATGTTTATTGGATAATTTGTGACATGTATTAAATATGTCATTTGTGAGTAAAATACATGATTATGATGAACAAATTTTGTCTTTATGAATGTGACCTTATGTGATTTGTGACTAAAATGTGATTGTCATCATAAATTGTGTATTACTACGATTGTGGCCTATTTAATTAAATTATAGGTCATGACAATTTATTAAAGGGCACAAAATGTGACCTCCTTATTTTTGAAACTTTTTTACAAGTTTGTTATTTTTGAAATTTATTTTAAAACTTTGTAATTATGAAATTTTCACTTATTTTTATTTTTAAGTTTGGCCCAAGTTCTATTTCTTATTTTTAAACTTAGTCTACACCCAAGTGCAATTTTTTGTCCAAGTCCATGAGGCCTCACTATAGAAGAGGAAAGTGATTGCCCAAGGGCCGCTTTGGTGGGAGCCCTGAAAAGCTAATTATAACAATAAGTAAAAAATTTCAAACTAGTGTATTGTTTACAATTCTTTTCCATGTTTCTTTATTTGTAAATTGTATTCGGATGGTGACTTGACTTTTTATCTTCTTTGGTACAAATAATTAACTATAAGTATGCTAGATATCTTTGCGAGTCCAATTAAAGTAGAATAACTTCTTAGGATTCCTTTTTTTTTTTTTAGTTAAAGGAGGGAGGGACCTCCGAGATTTTATAAATTTGCCCTCACTTATGGCGGAAGAATACCGTTGTTACATGAAACTAATGAAAGCAAAAAATGAGGAAAGCACTCCTTCCCTTCCTTGTATGCCCCACCTGAAAATTAACAAACAATGCCCCTAAGCTGGTCACTAATAATGAGCATGCTAAAATCAAAACTCATTTAACAAGGAAGATCAAATTGCATTAGTTTGAGTTGCAGAATTAGACGTCTTCCTATTGAGAGCATCTACAATTACATTAACCTTCCTTGAATGATCATAATAACCTTGAGGGGTAGCTCAATTGGTCAAACCTTGGATTTGTTCTCCAATGATCACCAGTTCGAGTCCCCTCAAGGTCACTGAGGTGAGTA
>CAIGRF010188778.1:24947-56207 GCA_903798235.1 Fraxinus ornus | reverse complement strand
AAAAAAAAAAAAAAAGATCATGCTATAAACCCTCCAAATGATACATTTGGCTACAATGCGACCCCTATGCTTCGCATCATTCCTAGCTATCCATAGGTACCAAAATATTAGTAGAGGAATGGTAATGTGAATGTGTCCGCAATGAACATAATGTCCCAAATACCCATATCTCTGAAATCTCTGTCTAACTCCCTCACCAGAATTCATAGGTATTTGAAAAATATCTCCAAAATGCTGCCATACCTGATTGGAGATGCTTCTACCAGTGAAAATATGACTGATAGTCTCAATCTCGGAACAACACTGACAACGAGAAGCCATCAGCATCCAATCCTTTCCTGAATAACCACATTTACTGGAATGAGGTTCTGTCATAGTCTCCAACAGAAGAATGAGACATTGATGGGAAAAATGGAGCTCTGTAGTAAATGGTATGAATCCTGATATTGGCATCCCGACCGTACGAGCTGCCAAGCGGACTTGGTAGCGAAGCTACCTTCTGACGTATTTCGCCAAACAATTCGATCTGGGGTATCTGCATATAAAGGTATAGCCCTTATCTATTCCTCCACCAAAGAAGGGAGAACTAGTAATAAGCGTCCAATATTCCACCCAGTATCATCAAAAAATCCTGCACCTTCGTAGAAGTGTGCTATCGGTGTGGGAATAGGGATGCCAAGGTGGTCTCACCCATCCAACAGTCATGCCAAAAGAAAATCTGACCTACACCAAGTTGCCAAGCAATGTATGGCTCAGTACAGGGCCCAACTAATTTCAACCTCTTCCATACCCAGCGTGAACCGGCTTTTTGCTTCCAAAAATCCTCCTCAATAGATAAGGTTCGATTTAAAACTGTATGTGCATGATGTAATAGGTCACGATGCTCCGGTATAGGGTCTCTATCATATACTATCTTAGCCTCATCCACCCTATCCTCAACATCACGCACCCGTTGGAAAATATTTCCAAACACATGTCAATTCCACCACCGTAGGCCTTGTTTCAGCCTAAAGAACTTCTCCCAAAGTGCAGTCATCCCCGTAAGATGTGTAGGGAGCGACCACTTCTGAGCGACAAAGGATGAAAAATCATGATGCTTAGTCCAAACGTTGAGGAATCTGAAAGGTCTAAGCCCCCACATTATCATTAGAAACCCACTGAAGTAATAAGGGTGAATGATTAGAGGAAGTCAGATTCAAGTGCCTAATAGTAAGCTGTCGACATAAAGCGGCAACTATAGAATTAATGAGTACCCTATCTAGTCTCTTTCTGACTCAACCATTGGACCAAGTATATCGATTCCTAAGGAAACTATCATCCTTTAAACCACAATCTAACATCATATCAAAGAAAGCAGTAGTGCCTCAATCACGAGTATTATGACTAGTGTGCTCACCATTATGCGTAATAGCGTTAAAGTCTCCCCCAACTAACTGAGGGTCGTCCATATCGAGGGGAATATGGTGAAGACCCTCCCACAAATCCCTCCTGATAAATACATTACATGAAGCATAGACAGGAGTCAAATAGATAGGGCTCGCAAGTCTAGGATCCTCAACTCTAACGTGAAGGAACTAGGAATGATCAACAATAACAGTAATAGTAGTACCCGTGTTCCAAAAAACCAGATTTTGTTTGACTCATTTTGAATGCCCGTGTTAAATCGCAAATAACGTCGAATATCTTTAAATCTATACTAAAAAATAAAAGGCTCCAAAATAACTAAGAGATAAACCTGATGAAGCTGAATAAGTCTCCTTAGGCGCCGACGAGTAGCAACACTAGTTCCACGTCTTGCATTTCGTATGATGGTACTCATTTAGATGTGCGTGGGAAAGTATCTTGTGACCGAATCCTGGTCACCATCCTAGTAATTGAAGTATTGGCTACTTTCGTTTTTTTTTTCAACTAACTAGAACATAACCATCATCCTCTGTCCTACTGCCTACCAAGTCATCAATCGAAGAACGACGGTATGGACCTTGATCATGAACTTCAACATGAGAAAAAAAAAACATCAGAATCGGACTGGTCTGAAGATAATAAAGCCTCTAAATTTTGTTGACAATGTGTAGGTGAAACTGGCACTTCCAAACCAATCGAGTCCAATGGCCTCTCCATCGTATTCTCTAAAAGAGGATCAAAGTATATAGAACTACCAATCATGGGAGTACTGCTGATCGGCTCTGAAGATTGAGCAACTGGTTGGTTATCTAATGTGGAAACTGGTTGGCTATGATGACATGCTCGAGTGGGAGCAACTATCAATTGATCCGAAAGTAAAGAGGTAGGAATCTGTGGATCAGCGGTACTAGTAACAGGTGGGGCAATGAAAGTAATAACTGTCTGATCGGTAGTAACTATGGTAACCAGAATACTGGGAGGAATAGATGTAATATTCTCGAAAGTTCCATCCTGTCTCTTCTGATTATGCTTAACCGGCATCCATTTCTGGCGAGGAAGAGTTGCAGTCTCCTTAGCCTTACCCTTATCCTTAGCTAAAATTGGGAGAGCCCTAGAAGTATGGTCAACAGCTATGGGTGCCATATGTAGTGGAGCAGGATACAAACTACTAGAGCATTTATCATCCTTATGTCCAAAAATGTTTGCATCTGAAGCAATAGTCGGGCACCTTATCATATATGACGGGCTGCCAATATCCTCCCATCTTCTCCCTTTCAATCCAAACTCGATCAATGAGTTTACATTCTAGGTCAACTTCAATACAAACTTTCGCTTCACTGGGTCATCAAAGATCCGAAAAAGCTTCGTTAATACGAAGCGGAAGCCCAATAGCCTTAGCTATAGCAAATAATGCGCTCTTAGAGCGAAAGTGAATAGGGAGTAGGGATAATGAAACTCAAATAGGAGTAATAGGGACCTCATATTGAGGACTAAAATTGAGGGTCCACTTTAGGACAACCATCGATATACCAAGTGGGTTTGATGAATAATCGTGAGTAATCATCCTCGTGCGTCATGTGAATAATAATGTATATCTCATCAATTAAGTCAATTTCATAATCACCAATAAATGCAAAACACATAAAGTTCTCATGTACTTTGGCCATAGAGGGTTTACGATGAATAAATTTACCTACAAGTGTAAACCTGTAGGCCTCTGCAAGAAACAGTTCATCTGACTTTTCAAAGAAAATCTGCAGGCTCACCATATTGGATGTATGGTTCTTTAAAAACCAACATATAATCTTTAGAGTCCTGGGGAGCACGAAGTACCAAAGCAAATGATTTTCTCTGGCTCCTTTCAGCCTGAGTCATAGTAGGTTTGTTATTAACAGCAGCTGCATAGGACTTAGGGGCCTAGGTGGTAATAGGGGCACTAGAAGGATTAATGGGTGGTCTAGATGAGACCAAGGCAGAACGAGTGTCGGCAACCAGTGGATGGTGAGTACTGTTACCCATTTTACGGGCCTGCTGATGTCGATTCTGAATTTCGTTGGAAGGAAGAGAAGCAGTACCATCAGTTTTTTTTTTCAGCCGTGAATGAGGTTCAAAATTGGCGGTGAGGTTAGCAAAATTATTAACCGGGAGCAAAGGCAAGGTAGGCACACTGGGATGTGTGGAGGTCAGTAGGGAAGTAACTTTGTCCTGAATTGAAGCCAATTCACCAGAATTGGCTTTTGAAATCATCACCTCAGCCTTAGCTTTGGGTGTGAAATTGGAGTTCAAATGGCTCGTGTTTCCATTAATTAAGGAATTATCCATAACCACATAATTATTAATTGCATGAATATGGGTCGAATTTTAGGCATTAACATCATTAGAAACAACAATTAGAGCAGTTTCATGTTCATCATGCATAGGTTATTGAGTAAAATCAAAATCAGAAGTTTGAGTTGAAATTGGAGCAATTGGGATTTTACCCATAGCATATGATTATCAATTGCATGTAAATTGGTCGAAATTGGAGCACTAACCTCATTAGGGCCATCAATTGAAGCTGAGAAAGTCCCATCGTGGGGCAAAATTGGGGTAGAATTCAATCCAGTTAGCAACAAAAGCCGGTTTAAAATATTTCATGAAAACATGTGATGACCTTAAAGCATTTAGAGATCGTAAAAGTTTATCTTCTCACATTATGGATTTTAAGTTCTCGTTTGACATGATTATTTGGTAATAAGCTATAAGAATTTTTGAAGCACGATCAGGATTCTAGTATTGATAACCCGAAGTTATTTTTTAACTATAAAATTGTGAGAAATAGTTTTTCAGAAGAGACCAAAAATGTGGTTAAGTGTTAGACTATATAAAAAATGGACAATTGTTTTTCAAATGTATGGATTGCATATAGAATGCTATTGACTATAACAGTTGCAGTTACATATGTTGAGGAGAGCTTCTCAAAGTTGAAGTTGATAAATCCTATATTCAGTCCATAATGTCACAAAAGAGGTTGAATGAAATAGCCATGATGTCTATTGAAAAAGAAGTTCTAGGAGAGATTGATTGTAATAGTATAATTGTAGATTTTCAATCAAAAATTCTAGAAATAGTTCTCAAGATCAGCCCTAAAGTCCATAGCCCTAAACTCAAATCCAAGTAATAAAATCGATAGCCATTTGATAGTCTTTATGTAAGTTCCAAGTGTATTAGCCAAAGTCCATAGCCCTAACACCCAAACCCATCAAATCTATATCCTCAAAATTGCTAGCCCTTTGATAATATTTCAAGATGCAGTGATCAAGATTTAAAACCTGGACTTGAGAATTGATTGAGAAACTCGGTATCATAGTTATTAAAGCCACTCAAGAACCAATTAGAGAAGTCAATAATCGTTCAAACTTGACGAGTTTAATAGGAAATCAGAACTGGTTCAATGGAATCAGTGAGAAACCAAATTTGTCCACTGGTAGAGATTAAAAACAAACTTTCAATATGAAATATCACAATCTTGACCACTATGACACTTGTAGAACTTTTGTAATGAATGTGAGCAAAATATATAAATTACATTTAGCTGAAATCATAGTCTTTCTGTTTTAATAAATATTTTTTAATTGAAAGTATTATTTTCTAGCACTTACCCCCTCTGATTGAATCAATAACCAAATAATTCAATGATTTGTCAGTATTGGATTTGGTAACTATGTGAGGTACCACTAGGTATCACAGGGACGAAATCCAAGTAAAATACTTAACCAAATCTTCGCCTATGATGGTACTGAGATTCCACTTAGTTAGCCCACCAATTTGCACAATGCACACACACAAAATAAAGGTAGCAAATGTAAAGGAACAAACTAAATTACGAGTAAACCCAACTCGTTTGATTACTCCACAATAATACAAGTAAAGAAGGAACACTGAAGGAATACAACACACTCTATGTCTCATCAGTCCCCACTCTTCTCAATTTATAGGCCAAAACTCGTATGTAGTTAAAACCCTTAACTGCCAAAGGGATAAACTAACCCAGTTGGCTAGAAAATGCCAGAAACCACATCCCACAACTATTAGCAGCAACTGTCCACACTTTCCACTAGTATGGACTCTGAAAATTGCCCAACACATGTGCCCAATTTGGAACATCAAGCTAGAACAACCCATGCCTTGCCAATCTACAATACTTTGCCCATGAATAGCAAGTTGGATCAGCCCATGCCTTGTCAATCTGCAACACTTTGACACCAGCCAAACTGAAGCATCATTACCACATTTTCCTTGTCTTAAAATCCGAAGTGTGCACCATCAACACATCTTTCGGCAAAATTGTGACATGAGTGTAAGGTATTCTTACACCATTGCACATGTCAACTTTCAATGGACTGATAAACCTCCCCACCAGAAGAGTGACGTCCTCGTCGGAAGAGAATCGAGATACTACTTCACATTGTCCTTGAATTTCCATAGATCAACATCCTTTTCATAGATTGCATCAACTCCAGTACTACCTTTCCACAAAACGAGATAGTATGTCCGTCTATTCTTCTTACTCGTCCCCATTATTCGATGACCCATAATCTTTGCCACCTCTTTATCATATTATTTTCAAATCACAGGAGGAGCCCTCTTGGCCTGCAAACGATCTTCTCCCACCAAACTTTCATTTAAGGGATTTAGATAGCTTACATGGAAAGTATGATAAAACCTTCAAACGATCAGGTAGCTTTAGTCGATATGCTACCTTCCCAACATGCTTGATTATTTTGAAAGGACCATCATATTTTTAACCAGCTCACGATGCACGGACTTGCTACTAATCTTTTTCCAGATCTGGGGAGTCAATTTCAACAAGACTTTATCTCCAACATGAAACTCCACATCCATCGTGTTCTAATTAGTATACTTCTTCATTCGTTGGGAAACCTTCATAAGACTGTCCTTTGATTCTCAATCATTTCTTGTTTATCTTAAGAAAACCAAAAATCAGCTACATACACCGCGTCCCCCTTCTTTCACAATCTCGAGAGGAGTCTTGGGCATATGTCTCATGGTTAACTCGGCCAGACACATCCCTGTAGCGCATGATTGATGTAGATTGTAGCAAAACTGAGTTGTATCAAGTATGGCAAACCAATTCTTCCGACTGGCTGTAACATAGTGTTTAAGATATTCCTCCAGCAATACATTTATCCTTTCCATCTGACCATTTGTCTGCAGATGATTTGCTATTGAAAATTCAATTCAGACCCCATTATGTTGAACAACATGGTCCAGAATTTGCCTGTAAATCAAGAATCTCGATCACTCACAATATCCTTAGGTATTCCAAAGTACTTCACCATGTTTTTGAAAAACAATCTAGCAGCAACGTACGCAGTGCACTCATGCGGAGCTGCAATGAAGATATTTTGAGATCCTGTCCACCCCTACCATAATGGAGTTGAACCCATCAACCTTAAGGAAATTGGAAATGAAATCCATAGAAATCGACTGCCAATGCCGTTCTGGAACCGACAAAGGCTGGAGCAAACCTGCCTATTTCTTCATTTTTGTTTTATCCTGCTGGCACACCAAGCAAGATTTCACATACGCCTCTACCTCGTCACCTATTTTCGGCAAGTAATGCAATTTCGAGAGAAAAGCTAACATTCTTTTGGTGCCCGGATGGCCTGCCCATAGTAGATCATGAGTTTCCTTCAATAGTATTTGCCTTAGTCCTCCACCTGAAGGCACATACAATATGCTACCCTTGGCATAGATTAAATCATCTTCAATCCAATACCGTCTTACCAAGCCATCCTTAATTTCCTACGACAACTTGGTATAGGCAACATCCTTCTCAGCCCACTGTTTGATTTTGTCAAGAAAATCCGATTCAGCTGTCATCAAAGCCGACGCATAAGCTTCCACAGATTTCCAACTGAGTGCATCAGCAACCCGACTTTGCTTGCCTGGCTTGTGAATCCACGTAAAATCAAATTCAGCCAGAAACTCCTGCCATCTCGCATGTTTTTTCGATAATTTCTTTTGGGGCAAAAATATGTATTGGCTACACTATCCATTAGAAGTATGAATTTTATTCCTAACAAATAATGTCGCCAAGTCTCCAGACAATGAACAACCATTGTCATCTCTTTCTCATGAGTTGAATATCGTTGTTCCACCTCTTTCAATTTTCGACTTTCATAAATAATCGGATGACCTTCTTGTACCAATACACCATCAATAGCACGGTCAGATGCGTCAGTGTGTACTGCAAATGGCTTCTCAAAGTTAGGCAACCGCATCACTGGTTCAGTTGAAACAACCAGTTTTAACTTCTCGAAAGCTCATTGCCACTCTTCGGTCCATTCCCACTTCCGATCCCTTTTCAGTAAGTCCATCAAGGCGTTCACTTTCTTGGAATAACTTTAAATGAACTGCCGATAATAGTTTGCTAATCCAAGAAAAGAACATAGTTCAGCAACCTTAGATGGACCTAGCCACTCTATGATAGCCTTCACATTCTTTCCATCAATTCTGATTCTTCCTTGATCAACCCAATGTCCCAAAAACATCACCTCCGACTGACAGAATTCACATTTCTCCTTCTTGGCATATAATTGATGTTCTCTAAGCCATGAGAACACCTTTGTTAAGTGGACAATATAATCACCCAGTGATCTACTGTATATCACAATGTCATCCAAATAGCATACCACAAAATCATCCAGTAACTCGTACAAAACATCGTTCATCAAGTTACAAAAAGTAGCATGTGCATTTGTAAGATCGAAGGGCATAACTAGAATTTCAAATGAACCATACCTCGTCATACAGGCAGTCTTTAATTCATCCCTTTGAGCAGTTCTTATTTGCCAATAGCCCGATCGCAAATCCAGCTTGGTGAAGAATGAAGTATTCGCCAATCGATCAAATATATCGGTAACATTAGGCACCTGGCACTTGTTCTTAACCGTCACCTTATTCAGTGTACGATAATCCACACACATCCTCATGGAACCATCATGCTTCTTCTAAAATAGAACTGAGGCACTGTAGGGAGATTTTGAAGGCTGAATGAATCCTGCATCAAGTAAATCATCAAGATGCATCCTCAACTCTTTCAATTCCGACGGAGTCATTTGATATGAGGCTTGTGCTGGATCTCTTGCACCTGGTTCGAGTTCAATTTTGTGATCAACGGCACGATGGGGTGGGAGAGTTATTGGAAGTTTTGGGGACATCACATTAATGAACTCATCCAAGATATTTGCCACCTGATCAGGTACCTCCACAACCTGATCTTCGATTTCAATCAAAGCTACAGCATAAGTCATCTCCCCTTTCTTCAGACCTGCCTTAAGATGTTTTACAGATTGCATTTCGTCCTGAATCTACTTTCCTTTGTTCTTGTCAAGATATCTCGCTGGTACAAAATAAGGACTTCCTTCATCTGCAATGTTAACCCATTTAGATGCAGTACCACGGGCGCCTTCGCCTTGACAAAGAATTCAATACCAAGGATTAAATCGAAATCATCCCAGAGAACAGTTATCAGATTACACCTTCTCTCCCATTCGCCCACACAAAAGGTCACTTCAATAGACTCCTCTACAAGTTATGTTGCAGAATTCACAGCCTTAATTTTTGTAGTCACCTGCGTCATGCTTAAACACATCCTTTCCACTATCCTGGAACTTACAAAGTAGTTTGTAGCACCGTATCCATCGTGCCAACACTTCCTTCTCATCAACATAAACTTGAATTATGCGGATTCACTCGTGTGGGGGCATCATCCGAGTTGTCACCACCGTCTTCCAACCTTAAGGCATTTAGTTTCTCCCTATTTGGACAATCATTTGCATGATAGGGACCGTTACAAATGAAGCATCCACTGAAATCTTTTTACTTGAGACACTTATCACCATCTTTCGATTTAGGGCCTTCGAAATTTTTCTTCTTATCCCATTTCTTCCAGTCTTTCGATATGACATCCTTTTTCTCGCTATTTTTCCTCTAAACAAATGAATTAGTGCCCATTTTTTAATCAACAAGACAATTCGATGCTGCCATTGCCTAAGGAAGGTCCTTCACTCATTGCCTACGCAATTCTGCTTGTGCTCAACCTTGTAATCCCGACATGAAGTTGAAAAGTTTATCCTCCTCGGACATATTCTGAATATCCAACATGAGACTACTGAATTCCTTCACGTATTCCCCAACACTACCCATATGCCTTAAATTTTTGAGAGATTTCCTTGCAACCCAAGCCGTGATGTAAGGCAGAAACTGATCCTTCGATTCCTTATGCAACGCTTCCCACGTAACAATAGGCGACTGTCATGTAGCTTCGTCATCCTTTACCGAGTTTGCCACCACAATGTTGCATCTCCCGACAAATATATTGAAGTGATATTTACCCGCTCATCCTCTAGAATACGGACAGCCTTAAAGTACTGCTCTATATCCCATAGGAAATTCTCCAACTCCTTGGTATTACGAGTATCATTGAACTACTTTGGTTTAGGAACATGAATTTTTGAAGCACCCACTGCCTCCCGTACAGTGGTACTATTTAGGGTCAATTTCAACAAGAAAATTCCACTCTCAAGGGCATCAAATCGAGCATTTAAGTTATCCGCAAGATCCAACAAATCTTTCATGAACGAAGATTGTTTATCGTCAACTCCGCTAGCAAACTCTTCGAATTGAGCCTTCAGTATTGTGTGCACATCATTATGTGCATGGACTGTGCAGCCAAACTAACTGCACTGTCAGTCATATGGACACCAACAAAATCCTCCAACGCAGAAACTCGATCCTTGAGATTCTAATTTGCAACCATGTCTGTAAGCGAAACACAGCAACTGCAACGAGGCTCTGATACCAATTATCATAGGGATGAAATCCAAGTAAAATACTTAGCCAAATTTTTGCCTATTCCACTCAGTCAGCCCATCAATTTGCACAATGCACACATACGAAATAAAGACAGTAAATATAAAGGAACCCACTGAATTATGGGTAAACCCCAACTTGTTTTATTACTCCACAATAATACAAGAAAAGAAAGAACACTGAAGGAACACAACACACTCTGTGTCTTATCAGTCCTCCACTTTTCAATTTATAGGTCAAAACTCGTATGCAGTTAACACCCTTAACTGAAAAAGAGATAAACCAACCCAGTTGGTTAGAAAATGCTAGAAACCACATCCCATAACTATTCCCAGCAACTGTCCACACTTTCCACTAGTATGGATTCCGAAAATTGCCCAGCACGTGTGCACAAATATGTGCCCAATTTGGACCCTCAAATTTGTAGACTTCAGCCCACTAACAACAAGTTGGATCGGCTCATGCTTTGCCAATCTGCAACACTTTAACACCAGCCAAACCGAAGCATCATTCCCACATTTTCCCTGCCCTGAAATTCGAAGTATGCACCATCAACACGTCTTCCCGCCAAATCCCGACTTGAGTGCAAGGTATTCTCAGCCATTGTTCATGTCAACCTTCAAGGGGCTGACACTAGGCCACTACCAGTAGTTGGTTATGTTTCCAATTCAAATTTATATATATGCTACTTATTATTAAATCCTTTAAAAGTATTTTAAATATTTTACTTTTCTTAAGAAAATAATAAATTTATAGAGGTCAAAAATGTTTTCTAAAGTTTTAAAGTAAAGTAAGCTCAAGCTGCGCTACCTAATGTGCAAAGTCTCCATTGTTTAAAGAAAAATTAGTGCTTGTTTGATAAAGTTATTTTTTTGTTAAAAAAATTGTAAAAGTTCATTTTATTCACACATTTCATTCTACTCACAAGTTTTGCTCACTTTTTAATCATATATTTTTAGTGAGATCAACTAATTTTTTTCAACTTTAGTTTATAAAATCTATATCAAATAGTCTTTTAAACTATTGCCAAACTAATTTTGAGAAAAGGTTTATTTAATTAGTTATATTTGGAATAGAGTTCCACTTTATTCAACTATTCAACTCTTGACTCTTTAATTTTTTTGCATCAATATCCTAGTTGAATAATAAAATATTGCTTCTTGACTGTGATGTTTGTTGTTAATTAAACTAGGCATGTGGTTGGGTGGGTCAATACGACTATTTCAATATTCAGAATCACCTATTATACTTCATGAAAATCCAATTTGAAAAAAAAAAAAAAAAAAACCACAAACAGAAGAGGAGAATTCACTTATGGAAAATTACAAAAGATCTCTCCAAACCACATATTTATAATAAAAAATCCCTCACACTAGGAGAATACAATACAATGAAGAGTCTAATATAAGGTGGAATCCTAATATAATAGGTCGAACAAATAATAGAGTATTTGAGTTGAAATAGGGGAGAAAAAACTAGGGGTGAACACAGTTTGATTTGGTCAATTTGAAACAAATTTTCAAACCAAACCACTTGAAACGGTTTGAAGTTTTTTAAAATAAAACCAACCACTTCAATTTCTAAACCAAACCAATCCAAACCACCTTTTTCGGTTTAGTTCAATTTAAAACTATGGTTTAATAAAAAAATGCACATCGAACAAGTTAAATCATAAATATTAATATTAAATATCACATTAAAATATAAATATTCATAAACATTACATCACTAATTATTTAATGAACCAAAAAAATTACATCTTTATTAATAACAAATTAATTCTTAAACAAAACTATTAAAATAAACTAAGCAAACGTGCATTGCACGTTGCTTACACCTAGTACATAGTATATATACACACAAGTATAATCATCTCCCACACAACACCCTCGCACCCTTTAACGATAGTGACTACCACTCCCGTGCATCCTAAAAACAACTCCATCACCATTATTTTCTTTTTCTTCACTCCGACCAACAAATATTGAAAAATTACTTTTTACCAAATATTTTATTTCTTTTGCTTAGAATAGAAAAGTTCCTATCAATCTATTGCTCTACCTTGAACTAGGGGTGAACACGATTCGATTTGGACGGTTTGTAACAAATTTTCAAACCAAATCACATAAAACAGTTCGAAATTTTTTCAAACCAAACCAAACCACTTCAATTTCTAAACCAAATCAATCCAAACCACATTTTTCGGTTTGGTTCGATTTAAAACCACGGTTTAATAAAAAAATATACATCGAATGAGTTAAATCATAAATATTAATCTTAAATATCACATAAAAATATAAATATTAGTATTATACGAATATTATAAACAAATGTTCTTCACTTCTAATAATTCAATGTAGTGAAACAATTTGTTCTAACCTCTTAATCAATACTAATTGGTGCAATATTTCCAGTTGTAACACATGATTCGTTCTCAGATAAGAATTTAACAAATATATTCATTTATTACAATTAAATGGTGTAACAAAGCTACAAAATAAAGTGAATAAAAAGATCAAATACGATAATACCTTCCACGGCTTTTTCTGAATCATCCAATGCTTCTACTTCATCCAAATGTTGACAAACCACTATAATCTCCTTGTTATTGTGTAACCAATTCTTAGTGCACCTCAATCATCTTTGCACTCAATGAACTCCTAAAGGAATCGAGAATTCGATCACTAGTAGAAAATACAAACTCGGAAGCAACTATAGATATTTGAATGGCTAACGGGTCTTTGGAAATTTGGGAGATAATCTTGTACATACTTTCATTCAATTTCCACCAAATTAATATGTTAAAACCATCATTGGTCAAATCTTCACAACAATCATTTAAATAATCCATCAAATCATTCTTCTCAACTTGAGCTTTCTGCATAAGTCTAGCTTTAAAAATTGAGAGAATGAATTTGAAAATTCCCAAAGTAGTATGTAAAGCACTTTGGCTTCTAGGTTGAGTAGCATCCTTAGGATGGGATAACGATTGAGTCATCATTTCCTTATAGAATTCGTATAACCTATTAAGCGTGTTTTCAACTTTTTTTAACAACATGTTTGCAATTTGTGCATCATAAATAAGTTCAAACCCAACTTTAAGAAATTCCAACTTGCATCTAGGGTCAAGCACTATTGCTATGAACAAGAATTGATTAAATTTTGCAAGATTACCCCAATACTTATTGGTCGTTTGATTTTGGAAAGTGAACGGGATCGTTATCAAGTAATAAAGTAGTGAATAGAGTGTCGAACACACGATGACTACGTGTTTAATCGAGTTAAAATTAATTACAACTTTAATCGAATAGCAAATAAATTTTGTGATAGTTGTATACTAATCCCTAAATTATCTATTAAACTAATGAAAGTAAGTAGATGTATTTTTCAAATACGTGAATGTATTGTTAAGATGTTGAATCCCCCTTATTATTCCATTTTTAGTGTAACAATTAAATTGACAATTTGAAATCATTCATGTTCGTCAATGTTCCTAATTTAATTGAAAGCCTCTCTCGATAGCTATCAAATTTATTCCCCTCATGTGACCCTTATATCTCTCGATGAAAGATGCAAACATGATAAATACATTAACAAGTACTAGAGCATCTATTGAAATCATATAAATCATAGATGCATATCTCTATCCTCTATAGAACCTTACAATATTTATTATATTGTGTTTTAACCATATTGTCTCTCTCGATAACAATAAAATTCACTAATAATTCAATTGGTGATCAAGCAATTGAAAAGAATGATAAAATGATAATAAACATCCACAAATCAAATCAAATCAAAGTCAAAATAACTAATTAAGAACTGAAAATATCATAACAAGGGTTCATCTCATCCTAGCAATGTATAAAATTAGCCTCTAACATATCGAAATTACAAGAAATAATATTTAAGTGAAAAGACAAAATCCGAATTTTTGATAAATTGAGAAGATGAAGATCAATCTTGAATCTCTTCAATGGTTTCTTGATGAATCTCCACTTGTGCCTTCTCTTCTGTGCCCAAAAATTACGTTTGAATCTTCACTTGATTGAATTCTTGCAAATCCCTTTCAATTCTCTCACAAAACTATGAATTCTCCTCCTTCGATGATATTAATTGATGACTATTGGAGTATAATATGTACATGAGAGCTTCCAATATGTATTCTGCTATTCTCTATTTGTAGTAGTCGAAAATTAGTTAAAAATTACGTTCAAATTGGTTTCCAAAAGAGTTCTAATCGAATAAAGAAAGTTGTCTTCGCGTGCGGATTTTTTAGTCTCTGCACATCAGTAAATTTTTTGGCTATAACTTTCTCTTCCGATGTCCGATTGATGCAATTCAAAATGAACTGGAAAGATAAGTCAAAGATCTACAACTTTGATGGAAATATGATTTTTCCAATTCGAATAATTTTTATTGTCAAAAATCGGTTTCAATCTTCGATTAGAAATCTGGAATATATTGATCATATTTCAATCCTTTTTGAGTTCTAATTTCATCCAATTGTCTCCTAATAAATTCAAAGTATCTTCTTGTGTCTCCAATCAACTATTGAATATTTGTAATTTGGTCATCAAACTTTGAATTTTGCCATTTTCACCAATTTTCACTTTTTTCTTTCGATTCATCGTTCAACCATTAAGTTTTACCTACATAACATAAAATACAACAATTTAGGATATATTTTGTCAAAAGAACTACCAAATATCAATATTTTAGGACCATAAATAAGTGTATAAAATATACTTATCAAATACCCAAAAACTTTAAACATTTGTTTGTCCTCAAACAAAATTATAACCTAAATAACAATAAACACACAAGCATGCAAAAGTATTTGGTTTACAATCTGGCTTTTTATCTCAGTCTTTGAAATTGCAGTACTAAATCTACAAACTGTTTCAAAGGCATAATACCAGACCAATATCCACTCTTCCAATGTAAAACTAAAGTGTGTGTGTGTGTGTGTGTAAGTGTGTGTGTGTGTGTGTGTGTGTGAAGAATTAAGTAGACAATCATGAATTTACAAGTTGTTTCGATCCCCGAGTCAAATATATCCTTTCACCTCTCATATGATTCACACACCCCCCAAACTTGTTCTTTTTCACTCTTTTTCCGTGTGTAATCTAAGGTTAATTTTTTCATTACTATCATCACCCTCTCTAGTACAGGTGATCTTTACTAATTGCAAGTCAACACATTCGTAAACAAGGATTCTCCAATTCTTTGATTACTTCAACTTTCAAAACTCAATTAGGCTAATTATCCTTCATTAAAAGTCAAATTCCCTCAAACAAGTGTTTGGAATTTAACTAAAGCATTTAGTGCTTCTTTTTTTCTTTTTCATGCACTCTTTTTTTTTTCCTGATTTTCAATTTTTTTTTTTTTTTTTTTTTATATATATATATTCTCTCCCTTAAACTTTCTAAATGACTCATGTAATGGACTTTAGGCCGATGACTCTCAAGTCAGATAACTTTAGGGCACTAGGTTTTAAACACCCTTACATGCTTAATAACCCAAGTCAAAAAAGGCTTCGAAAAAAATATTCACATTTAAAAATTTATGTCTTGATCAGTGTAATGCCCCTCATCAAACACATATTCAAGCAAACCGACCTCCAACTTAAGATTTTCGCCAAATTTTATCTCGCTAATCTAAGATAATCCACACAAAAGTTTTCACACATGGAATCCCTGTCCATATTCGTATCTTCTTACAACAACAAAATCACCCCCAAACTATGCTAAATTTGATTTTAAGGATAAGGAATTTGGTATGGTTTGGGTAAATCATGTATGTCCAATTATATCAACATATCCAACATATGAATCAACTCATAACATCATGAAGTCCAACTTAATTCTAGTGCATGTATAATATCAAGTTTTGCAAGGTTAAGTCCCAATCAGTCTAGCAAGCATCATATCCACAGTTCATAAATTAACACAAAATCTCAAATTTAATCATCATTGCCTGCCAGACTATCTAACTCATACAAGCACACAGACTAAAACAAGAAAATATAAATTTTTATTTTTTGTGTTGAAAATTTTCAAAATTGTTTTTTATTTTTGTGTTTTTCTATTATATACTAAAACAATAACGAAAAACAAACGCTCAAACACTCAAAAACACACATAAAGTAAAAACTCAAAGTTTTTCCCACACCTCCAAACTTAAAATCGACATTGTCCTCAATGTCATAAAACATAAGTAAGAATATAAGGGGATGAGGGAAGAAAAGGAAGAAGACACTCCTCGATTTTTTCCTGTTGAAGGCATGAGGCATTATGTGTTACGACTAAACAATCTTTTCTATCATGTTTTCCCCTTGATTTGTGTTGGTTTGAGTATTTCGTGACGTCATGTTCCTGCACACAATGATCAAATCAAACAATAAAGATCAAATAATCCAGAACACGTGTTACTTAGCCCAAACACTCGAAACAACCAACAATAAATGCAATGACCAAGGGAAAACATGATAGGATGGCGATGCCCTGGAATGTGAAACATGCCTATAACTAATGCAACATATTAATCAAGAATAAAACTACGTGTAATGCAATATGAAAAACAAAATTAAATAAAGGGATTAGAAAATTGATTTACCTCCCAATGAGCGCTGATTTTATAGTCTTTAGCTAGACTTGGCAGTTTAATCACGGGCATCTAAAGAAGGCTTTGGATGCCTCACCCATTTTCCTTCGTTTAGCTTTGATCCACTCTTCATTTAGTCTCCAAACTTCTACCTTGCCCTTGTCGATGTAATAGGACTTTTTCATTTCATCCGATTCAATTTCAACTATGTAGATTTCCACTCCTACATCGGGCCTAATCACAAAATCAATTTTTGGACAATCAATAAAGTCGAAAAAATGTGAGTTGATTTCATTCTCATTGATTGCCACATAATCATTTGATTCCGTTGTGATCAAATCGTCATTCTCTTTAATCTCATCTTCCATAGTTGATACATCTTCGGGTTGAATGATCTGTCCACAATCTAGATACACAGACAATGAGAAGTCCGTCATGTTGACTCCTTCGAGTGGATTGTACCCCCATTGTTGAAATCCTTCCCAATACATGCAATCTCCCATAAGCATATCGTTTTCATCCAACTTGGCAAGTTCTTAAAAGTACTTTGCAAGTACCTTCTCCTTCAATAGGGGATGATCATCTCCCACAAGTTTGATGTCCTCATCCCAATCGTCAGGTACAAAATCTCCCACGAGCATGTACTTTTCATCAGATTCTTTAATTTCCTGTTTTCTACACATCAAATACTTTCGAAATCTCAGAAGTTTCGGTGTGTGTAAACTAGTGTAAGAGAACAAGTATTTTTCAGTACAATGCATCGCGTAACAATTTTCACAACTTGGATATCCTCCAAGCATATCTTGACAATCCATGTAGAGATTTATCATTGCAGCAATTTTGTTATTTTACGAATGTCAAAATCATGGATAAATATTTGAAAAGTACAAAGGGAGAATACCGACATAAGATAGATTAAAATTGTAGGGGGCTAGTTAAATGATATAAAAAGAAAAAAATTTGTTAAAAATTAAAATTAATTAAAGTAGTAATCAAATTAAAAATAAATAAGCAATAAAAATTCAAATTAAATTAAAATTAATTAAAACTAATTAGATATAATAGTCCCCGGCAACAACGCCAAAAATTTGATCGTTTGATTTCCCGCAAGTGAACGAGATCGTTATCAAGTAATAAAATAATGAATAGAGTGTCGAACCTACGAGGACTACGCGTTTAATCGAGTTAAAATTAATTACAACTTTAATCAAATAGAAAATAAATTTTGTGATATTTGTATACTAATCCCTAAATTATCTATTAAACTAATGAAAGTAAGTAGATGTATTTTTCAAATACGTGAATGTATTGCTAAGATGTCGAATCCCCCTTATTATTCTATTTTTAGTGTAACAATTAAATTGACAGTTTGAAATCATTCATGTTGATCAATGTTCTTAATTTAATTGAAAGCATATCTCGATAGCGATAAAATCTATTCCCCTCATGTGACCCTTCTATCTCTCGATGAATGATGCAAATATGATAAATGCATTAACAAGTACTAGAACATCTATTGAAATCATATAAAGCATAGAAGTATATCTCTATTATCTATCGAACCTTACAATATTTATTATATTGTGTTTTAACCCTATTGTCTCTCTCGATAATAATAAAATCCACTAACAATTCAATTGGTGATCAAACAATTGAAAAGAACGATAAAACGATAATAAACATCCACAAATCAAATAAAATAAAGTCAAAATAACTAAGAACTAAAAATATCATAACAATGGTTCATCTCATCCTAGCAATGTATAAAATTAGCCTAACATATCGAAATTACAAGAAATAATATTTAAATGAAAGACAAAACCCGGATTTTTGATAAATTGAGAAGATAAAGATCGATCTTGAAATCTTGAACTTTTTCAATGATTTCTTGATAAATCTCCACTTGCGCCTTTTCTTCTTTGCCCAAAAATTAGGTTTGAATTTTCACTTGATTGAATTCTTGCAAATCCCTTTCAATCCTCTCACAAAACTATGAATTCTCCATCTTCGATGATATTAATTGATGAATATTGGAGTATAATATGTACATGAGAGCTTTCAATATTTATTCTGCTGTTCTCTATTTGTAGGATTCGAAAATTGATTGAAAATCACGTCCAAATTAGTTTCCAAAAGAGTTCTAATTGAATAAGAAAAGTTGTCTTCGCGCGCAGATTTTTTTGGTCTCTGCACAACAGTAAATATTTTGGCCATAACTTTCTCTTTCGATATCCAATTGATGTAATTCAAAATAATTTGGAAAGATAAGTCAAAGATCTACAACTTTGATATTAATTTTCCAATTCAGATGTTTACTATGCCAAATATCGGTTTCAATCTTCGACTAGAAATCTGGAATATAACTTGTGCGATTGGAAATTGATTTTGATCATATTCCATTCATTTTTGAGTTCTAATTCCATCCAATTGTCTCCTAATAAATCCAAAGTATATTCTTGTGTCTCCAATCAACTATTGAATATTTGTAATTTGGTCATCAAACTTTGAAGTTTGCCATTTTCACCAATTTTCGTTTCTTTCTTTCGATTCCTCGTTCAACCATTAAGTTTTATCTACATAACATAAAATAAAACAATTTAGGATATATTTTATCAAAAGAACTACCAAATATTGATATTTTAGGACTCTAAATGAGTGTATAAAATATACTTATCACTTATGATATTTGCTTCTCATATTTTGTGCAATTATTTCTTGAAGGAAAAAATCTTGAAAAATTCTAATTAGTCATCTAAATCAATACAAATCTTGAAACCCTAGAATAGCAGCAAAATGCCAAAACCTTTTTTTCCAATATTCAAATCAATGTAAGAAGAAATTAAGAAAATATGTAGAAAATTAATAATCAAAACACCGTACATAAACATGAATTAAAATAAAGAATCAAAATATAAAAATATAAATAGTAGAAATTCACGTATTTTATTGTTAGAGTTTGGAATAGGGACAAATAACCTAGAAGTTAATTGAAAGTATCACACACGTATTAAAGGACTAAGGATTGGATTTAAATTTAAAGTTGAGATGGGCAATAATCTAATTGGGTATTGAATTTGACTCGATTGGGTCTAATATGAAGGTATCTTTTAATTGTGATGCATTTGGTTTTAATTGGGTTGAATAAAATTTAAATTTAAAATTGTTTTTTTAAGCAGTTTGAAATGGTTTGCAAAAATTAAACCCTAAATCAAACCACTTCAAAACGGTTTGGTTCGATTCAAAACCAAAACATGGATCCAAACCAACGGTTTCAAGAAAAAAGGGTTTCGGCTCGATTTGACGATTTCATTGTTCAGCTCTAGAAAAAACTGCCAACATCACGAAACATTCTCCTTATCAGTCTTGGACTCCTTCAAAACTTTTTCAAGCCATAGTACCAAGTCACAATTAAATTCTCAATGTCATTCGGGTCCCACCTAAATTCTAGCAAATCTCCACCTTAACGCGAATTCCATTGTAAGGAACAAACCTTCAAATTTCAACAAGTATTCTCTGGCTAGAGATGAATTCCACGGCAAGGAATAGAACTTAACTATTCAACAAGAATCTCCACAAAAAATTCTTCATTTCTTCCACAAAATCCCCTAAGGGCAAACTCAACAAATGTCAACTGAATCCATACACTACTTATCAGTGGATTATTCGGGTACCAAATTTTTTGTCGAATTATCAACACAAGCAACAATATCACAACTAACTCCATCTGAGTTACCCAATTTGTTTGAGTTATCACTGTGTACAACAAGATCACAATTAACTCTATGTGAGTCAACGTTTATCCTAGCATAAGCAACCAAATCAGCCTCATCGAACCTGTCCCGAGGTCTACTATCTCTTTTCTTCAATTTAGTAATAGCTGCATCAAACATGATCATAGAACCCTGCAAGAAATATAATTGGGATATTCTCTGCCCCTTTATCACAACTTAATTCTTACGTTGCTTCTCTTCCAACATCCAAAAAAAAATATGCCTAACAAAAATTTGATGTTGCTTTTTAAAAACGAAACATCAAACTTCATACTTTCTACGCCGAAAATCAAATCTCGATCTGAGTTGATCAAACATTGCTCTAATATGAAACTTAACCGACTATCCCAAGAACTTTCAAACCTAACTTTGATACTACTTATTAGAAAACGAATCAATACCAGTTTGTTACGAAAAATGAGAATATGCAATATGAAAAATAATAACAAGAACAAAAGATTTACGTGAAAACTCAACTAGGAAAAAGACCATGGGCAGAGGAGGAGAATTCACTAATAATCACTAATGGATGATTATGAAGAAAATCTCTGGACCAAACTAACAAGTTGAGAAAATTGGTCAATCTCGATATGTATTTATACCACAGATTTATAATCAAAGAATCCCTAACAATCTAGGAAAATACAATATAATGAAGAATCTAATAAAAGGTGAAGTCATAATATAATAAGTCTAACAAATAATGGAGTATTTCAATTGGAATAGAAGAGAAAAAACTGTCAAAATCGTGAAATCTTCTCTTTAATTGTCTTGGACTCCTTCAAGACTTCTTCAAATCATACTACCAACTTTCATTAGAACTCTCAATTCAATTCTCAATTATATATATGGATAGTTTTCAAGTTGGAAAACGTATCACAAACATCAAATTGAATTTCTTATATCCAAAATCAAAGATTAAACCAAGATCTTCAAAGTTCATTTTCCAAGTCTTGTTTGCTTGATTCAAACTTGGATTAAAATTTTTTTACTCTTACAAAATATTTGTCATTAAAGCATTCAAGCACTTATCCCATTGGCGGCAAATATCGTTTGAGGATAGCGATTCATAATCGTGTTCAAACCTTCCATTTTGCCGAAATTCTTGTTGCTGGATTTTTCTTGTTTTTCATCAACTTTAGAAAATTAAAAAAATTAAAATTAAATTACAGTTTGAAAACAAATATTTCTTCTTAATAAATCTCATTTAACCCATAAGTGAGGCATGCTGGAACCTATAATTTTATTATGGACAATCCTTAAATTATTTTACTTGTAAAACGAATATATACATAACTATGTAGTATAAAGAAATTGCAGCCACATATTGAACTTGCTTTGTTTGAGTAAAAAAAGAAAAATTATATTTTAAAAGAGAACAACAAACTCGAGATAATCAAAAAGGTATATCGGTCGAAGCTAAAAATATATCAAATTCAATTGGTACGCGTTATAAAAAATTTAAAAGTCATTTTAGTTTATAAACAATGGAAGAAAATAAAAAGTCTAAATTGCAAAGAATGAATGCTTTGATTCATCAACTTACACCATAGCCTTAACTTGAACTTTTGATTATTACAAAGCCCAAACTGCAAAGATTAATATGTACTAATCTCTGAAATGTAACAATCTAATATGAGGCAAGATTAAAAAAAAAAAAAAAATGTAGGAGTCAATCTTGTTTTCATAGGGTTTGAGTCTAGAATTTTATACAAATTACTACCAAATATAGCAAAAAAATGTCCAACCCAAGGATCGCATACCTGATGTTGAATATTGACCGTTTCATGGGAAGTTTACATGACCTCCAAGAATATGTGTCCTCAGCCTTTTTGGGGAAAATCAAATAGACCTTGTCGGCCTATGTCCTTGAGTAAGAAAATCATCCCTTGGTTCTAGGCCTCATCTGGGTGTATGCTTTGATCTTGCTTCCAACAAACCTAATCCATTAGGACTCTTTTATATGATAAGGCTTATTCAACTCTGAATAAGGTTGAGTCCTACCAATTTTTTTGTCCTATCATGATGAGACTCAACCATCAGAGTTTCATTTTTATCCAAACACCAATTGCCTAATATCTATCAAATTGCAATTCCTGGACATGGTAAGACTTCCAAACAACCTATAACTCCTCAAATCGGATAAAGGTGTTCAACTAATCTAGTTCTACTAGGAGTGTACTACCTACCTCTATAAATGCAAAGACTTTGATCATTATTTAGGTATGCCTTTACATAATTTTCAATCTATAACCTCAGGAATAAATTCTCTCTCAAACTTAAGTATCGGAGGGGTGACGAGGACACACATTGAAGCCTTTGTTTAGGTACTAAAAGATCTAATTTATGCTCATTCTCAGTCGTTAAGCTCAAAAATCAACAGGTATGATTTTTCGTAGCTGTGGGAACCGCTATCAAATGCTATGGCTAATACACGTTCATGTCTTCATTTAGCAAGCTCATCCGTTTCAAACCATCCTCTTGCTCAAGATCCTCCAGCACCTAAAGAATAATCATTAGAAATACCAATACCCCCAACCAACAGTTGTTAGTACCAGAGCTTTTGAGAAGTCTACCAACAAGTTGTCATGCTAACTCAATTGCTAAGTCAAAGGATTCGTATCTGGAACTAGGATCGGCATCCCCAAGAAGTTTTATGACTGATGCTCGAGCTTTGGTTACATGGCTTGCCCACGATATTGGTGGAATCAAAATCACGAGCATACCTCTTAGGCTACGGTGTTGAGGTCGGTGACTATGGACTCAAGTGAACTCGTCAGGATCATAATGGATAGGATTGTAACTAGTCTACTTCAAAATGCCAAGGAAACAGTAGGGTTCACTCCCAAAACTCCGTTAACCCTGATATACTGTCCTCCCCTTATATGACAGATTAATATATCTCCTATAAAGGAGTACGATGGGATCACTGACCCCATCATTTACCTCAATGTATATACAAATGTCATGAATTTACAGGTCGCACTAGATCCCATAATGTGCAAAGTCTTTCCATAAACCTTAACTAACACTGCTAAGGATTTGTTCTCCACCCTATAACCCAATTCTATTATCTCATTCTTAAATTTGGCTTACAAGTTTTCTACATTCTTTGTAAGTAGTAAATGCTTCAAGAAGACTGCCGCATTCCTCATGCAGCTTCGTCAAAGATAAAATGAATCCATACGTGATTTCATGACACGATTTAATATAGAAACACTCTAAATACCCAACCTACACATTACAACAATTGTCTCCTTACATATGCAATAAGTTGTGAAGCATTCAAGATGTCCTTGTCGAAACCCTATCAAAATCAGTGACCAAGCTTCTTACCCGAGGAGAAAAATATATTAACATAGAGGAAACAATGTACCCAAGGAAGACTAGCTTGACTAGTGAGAGGCCTAAGCATAAGAGACAACACGAGTGAAATCCACGACAGGACCTTGCTCGAGGTAAGTAGAATAAAGATGTACCACCGACATCATTCACAAATCTGAACACCTCCAGGTTAATTTTTTTTATAGAGATTAAGGACCTCAAAGAATTCAAATGGCTCTTAAGGATACGATCCCCTCCTAACACCAGAGATAAGAGAAAGTATTATGAGTCTTATCGAGACCATGGGTAAACCACAGAGACATGCAAAGCCTTATAGCGCGAGATCGAGTCTCCGATCAAGAGAGGATTCCTAGGAGCTTATGTCAGTCAAGACAAGCATTCGAGAAATGATCATAACAAGGAAAATACCCCATAGGCTGAGGGCATTAATCAACTAGCAGGCACAATCAATGTCATTGTTTAGTTGGTTAATTCCATACATCTAAAGTATTAGAGTCTTACATATTTTTTTCTTGGGATTTCCTGTCCCAATTATTTTTATTATTTGATTGGTTGGGCCTGCGTGCCCATATTTAATTTCTATATAGGTCAATTTATGTTCAATTAAGCAGTTGTCGGGATCTTATCCCAATAAAGTCAGTTTTTTCATTTGTAATACTGCTAAAGCCTTGCACCAAGCAAGCACCTCAGGCTTTACCCCGAGCAAGTACTCCAATATTTGCCCATCACAAAATCACATAAAGCTTTACCTCGAGCGAGCACCTTAAACTTTGTCCCTAGCAAGCACACCAAGCCTTGCCTTGCGCAAGCACCTCAGTCTTTTCCCGTGCAAGCATCAAAGACTTGCCTATGTAAGAACCTCAAGCTTTGTCCCGTGCAAGCACCCTTCTAAATATTTCTTATAATCAAGTAAAACTAGTCCTAAAAATATCAAGTAAAAAGACCGATCATATAACCTCAAAGGCTATAAAGCATTGTATGTAAAAAAATCTAAAACAAGGTCAGGGTGCAAACCCCTTCCTTTCAAATTTAAAACAAGTTTGGGAAATAAGGTAAGGGTCTAACCTCTTCCTTTTAAATTTTACACAAGGTTGGGGTCTCCCACATTCCTTTTAATTTTTTAACAAGGTTGGGTCAAGCCCCTTCCTTTCAAATTTTTTAACAAGGTCAAGATTAAGCCACTTCTTCTAAACTTTTAACATGGTCTGAAAATGCTATCTTAGATCTATGTGCACGGGGCCCTATCAATTCATGAGCGTGATTACCTCTAGGCATAGCATGCCTAAACTTTGGCACGAGCTCGTCTATTTCTTGGCATCACCATGCCTACTCTTTAGCATGATATTACCTAATCATTGGCATGAGCTTGCCTATTTCTTGGCATGAGCATGCCTAATCCTTGACATAATCATACCAAATTCTTAGCTTTAGCATTCTAATCTCTAGGCATGAGCATGACTAATCATCTGCATTCTTGGAATGAACATACGTACCCTTTGGCATGGTCATGCCTGATCCTTGGCTTTAGCATGCTGATTGTTTGATTTCCTGCAAGTGAACGGGATCGTGAACAAGTAATAAAGTAGTGTGTAGAGTGTCGCACCCACGAGGACTACGTGTTTGATCGAGTTAAAATTAATAATAACTTTAATCGAATAGCAAATAACTTTTGTGATTCTNTCGAGTTAAAATTAATTGTAACTTTAATTGAATAACAAACCACTTTTGTGATTTTTTATATTAATTTCTAAATTATCAACTAAACTAATGAAAGCAAGTAAATGTATTTTTGTCGAATCCCCCTTATTATTTCATTTTTAGTGTAACAATTAAAGTGACAATTTGAAATAATTTATGTTAGTTAATATTCCTAATTTAATTGAAAGCCTCTCTCAATAGCGATCAAATCTATTCCCTTTATGTGACGATTTTATCTCTCGATGAAAGATGTAAACACGATAAATGAATTAACAAGCACTAGAACACATATTGAAACCATATAAAACATAGATGTATATCTCTATCCTCTATCGAACCTTACAATATTTATTATATTGTGCTTAAACCTTATTGTCTTTCTCGATAACAATAAAATTTACTAACAATTCAATTGGTAATCAAGCAATAGAAAAGAACGATAAAAACGATAATAAACATCCACAAATCAAATTAAAGTCAAAATAATTAATTAAGAACTTAAAATATCATAACAAGTGTTCATCTCATCCTAACAATGTATAAATTTAGCCTAACATATAGAAATTACAAGAAATAATATTTAAGTGAAAAGATATAACCCGAATTTTTGATAAATTGAGAAGATGAAGATGAAGATGAATCTTGAAATCTTGAATCTCTTCAATGGATTCTTGATGAATCTCCACTTGCGCCTTCTCTTCTTTGCCCAAAAATCAAGTTTGAATCTTCACTTAATTGAATTCATGCAAATCCCCTTTAATTCTCTCACAAAATTATGAATTTTCCTCCTTCAATGATAATAATTGATGAATATTGGAGTATAATATGTATATGAGAGGTTCCCCATATGTATTTTGCTGTTGTGTATTTGTAGGAGTCGAAAAGTGATTGAAAATCACGTCCAAATTGACTTCCAAAAGAGTTCTAATCGAATAAGGAAAGTTGTCTCCGTGCGCGAATTTTTTGTCTTTGCATAGCAGTCGGTATTTTGACCATAACTTTCTCTCCCAATATTCTATTGATGCGATTCAAAGTGAGTTGAAAATCTAACTCAAAGGGATACAACTTTGATAGAAATATAAATTTTCCAATTCAGGCTTTTACTGTGCCAAAATTGCGTCTCAATATTCGACTAAAAATCTAGAATATAACTTGTGCGATTGGAAATTGATTTTGATCATATTCCATTCTTTTTGAGTTCTAATTCCATCCAATTGTCTCCTAAAAATATTTCAAATATAATATTTTAGTCCGAATCAACTATTGAATATTTGCAATTTGGTCATCTTTTGATTTTCACAATTTTTCCCTTCTTTCTTTAGATTCCTTTTTTAGAGTTTTACCTAGATAACATAAAATATAACGATTTAGGATATATTTTGTCAAAAGAACTACCAAATATCGATATTTTAGAACTCCGAATAAGTGTGTAACATACAGTTATCACATGCCAACCTCTAGGCATGAGCATGCCTACTTCTTAGCATGATCATGTCAATTCCTTGGCTTTAGCATGCTAACCTCTAGGCATGAGCTTGCATATTTCTTGGCATGATAATGCCAAATCCTTGGCTTTAGCATGCCAATTTCTAGGAATGAGCATGCCTAATTCTTGGCATGAGCTCCCCTATTTCTTGGTATAAGCATGCCTACCTCTAGGCATGAGCTTCCCTAATCCTTGGCGTGATTATGTCTAATCCTTATCTTAAGCACGCCAATTTCTAGGCATGAGCATACCTAATCCTTGGCATGAGCTTGCCTATTTTTTCGTGTGTGCATGCCTACTCCATGGTCTGATCATGCATAGTCCTTTCCTTAAGCATGCCAACTTGTAGGAATGAGCATACATAATCATTGTTTTGAACGTGTATACCTTTAGGCATGAGCATACCTAATATTTTGTATGAGCGTGCCTAATCCTTAGCTTGAGCATGTCTACCTCTAGGCATGAACATGCCTACTTGTCGGCCTATGGCCAGTTCACGGGAAGTTTAGTTGACCTCTTCGGGTATGTGTCCTCAACCTTTTTGGGGCAAACCAAATAGACGTCGTCAGCCTTTGTCATCAGGTACGAAAATCGTCCATCGGTTCTAGGTCTCCTCAGGTGTATGCCTTGACATTGCTTCCAACAAACCTAATCCATTAGGACTCTTCTATATGATAAGGCTTATCCGATAAGGTTAAGTCCTACTCTATCTCTTTTGTCGTATCATGATGACACTCCAACATCAGAGTTTCAGCTTCATCCAAATATCCATTGCTTAATGTCTATCAAAATGCAATTTTTTAGACATGGTAAGACTTCCAAACATCCTATAACTCCTCAAATCGGATAAAGATGTTTAAATAATCCAATCTTACTATGAGTATACTACCCACCTCTAAAAATACAAAGACATTTATCATTATTCAGATACGTTTTTACATAATTTTCAGTCTATAACCTTAAGCATAAATTCACATCAGAGAGGCGATGAGAATACATATTGACACCTTTGTTTTAGGTAATGGAAGATCTCATTTCTTATTCTCAGTCGTCAAACTCGAAAATCAACATGCTTGTATTTTTGGTAGCTTCAATACCCAAATTATAGTTTTTAGAATTTTTTTTAACCATTCTAGAAATTGTAAAAAATAAAAATTATATACAAAAATTACTTCTATTTGAGTACCCATGGTTCTGGTTCAAGAACTAAGAATCAAACCGGATCCAGTTATCTTTCTGTTCTCGATTCTGGTTCCTAATTTATTTTTTGGGAATCGAATTGAAACCTTCGATTCTAGATCGATTTCAGTTCAAAAGGTTTAATTTCGATTAAAATGCCCATGCCTAATTTGAACAACGACAATCTACAGAATTCTCCTTATATATTTAATAATTGGCATTTTGAAAAGAAAAAAAAATTAACTCTCTTGATCTAGGAATTTTTTTTGTTTTTAAACACTAAGCACTTTTTTATTTATGTATTTTATTTTGTCTTCTCTTTTATACGGTTTTCTCTCTCTGAATGAACCATTATTTCTCTTTTATATGACTTTCTCTCCCTAAATAAGTAGATAATGTTACTTCAAATCCAAGAAAATCTCTCCTAAATAACCATATTCCTCGGTTAACTCTATCAAAGTAACAAAATCTTTGTTCCCTAACAAATTAATGTCCACTTATAATTACTATCACATTCTAATAATAACAACTTATAATGACACTTAAGAAGTACAATACAACAATGTTAATAGTGGTATGAAAAGAGAAAAAAAGAGAAGAGAGAATAAAAGTCAATAAATTTGTGTGTATTATAATAAAAGCCAAAGCCCTCTAGGGTTATAGGGATACAATTATCATTCACTAATAAACTTACCATTTACAACACTCTCATTTGAATGACACATTATAAAATATCTATTTTCTTGAAAAAATTATTCGGCAAAAACCCGATGGAAAAAATGCCAACAACAAAGAGTACAAATATGAGGAGTAATAAACCGTTGCCTCGTTAAAATTTTGTCAAGAAAATATAATGTGACAAAACTTGATCGAAGGAAAAAGAGTATAGATACTCCCCCGATTTCAATTCTTGTATCAAACTATCAATGTCTTGTATGTAAATGTCTTCAATACTGATATCTTATACGTCAATCTCTTCAAGAAAATTCAATGGAACAAAAATTGATGACTTAGTAACATGATGATCCAAAAAATAGCTCTTTACATATTAGAGTATTATTTTGAAGATAAATGTCTTGTATGTTATGAACATTCATCACACAAAGAATATGTCTCGTTAAAACCTTATTAGAAAAAACCTGTGGAAAAAATTCTAATGAAGGAAAAAGAGTAAATTATTCTTTTGAGTATGCTACAAAAGTTGTCTCATTAAAAACGTTGTTTAGAAAACCCAATGAGACAAAATCTCAATTAGGGAAAACAGAATACAACACGTTTTTACGATTCGACGTGCCATAAATTTATCAAATATAATATTAACAAATTGTTCTTTCAAGAGTCAATTCGAATTTGACCATTTAAAGCTGATGTGTGAGATGGTTAATCTATTTGGTCAGTAAATACATCTAAATGAATAATGTTTCAAACTTCTGATTCGAATTGTCTTTTACGAGAATTTAGATAATAATGCATTTTTACATTATTTTCATCTCCTTAATTTCTCCCCCTAATGTTGAGAGGATTGTCAAATCAAATTGACAATCATTTTTACTGAATTATAAAATATCATCCATTTGGGATAAAGGGTTCATACTATGCATTTATTCTCAGTTTTTTTTTTTTTTTGTTTACTTTCCATCTCAATGCAATGTTTTAGATTAATTGTACATATATCGCACTATCAAATAATTAAATGAAAAAATTAAGCTCTAACCATAAGCCAATTATAATAGGGAGAACTTGATGTGGCATGATACATTCCCTAAACAGAAATTAAAAGTATTTCGTTCTCAATTAAATTAATTGGAGGCGTTTAACAACAAATAATGTTAAATCATTTATCGATATCTCAACTAACATTTATTAAAAAGTTGAGATTTAGGATCACTAATGTTAACAAGACACGCCGTCTTGATTATATAATCTGAAAATTATGCTCATAATTTGACCAGTATTTTCGCAAACTAAACCATGCAATCATCTAATATTTGTATCAAATCTATTAGATACAAACAATATTTAGGTGGTCAAAGTGGTTGGTGTGGGCCCCCATTTATCTCCTCTCATTGATTTTCAAAAATATAGGAATTCAGTCTCTATTTTAGCTATTGACGTGTATATATAATGAACAATTATCAATAAAGAGAACAAATAACATATAAGAAATAATTGGATTGAAGAATCTTTTGGTTTTTCGTTGAATATCCATTTGAATTTTTAATTTCGCATAATTATTGATCAAATGATGGTCCAACTGATAGTGTGAAATAACAAAGTCAACTGATCTAGACATACAAGTACACATAAATATGCAACATTTTTATACAAACAAAAATTCAACTAATCCTTTTTTTTTTAAGGCAAAAATTCAACTAATCAAGATGAAAGGTTTGAAAACATAGTAAAAATCTGACCATTTCCGCGAATTTGTTTGATTAGACCTCTGCACAAATTGATAGATTTTGTTTGAGATTTTTTTCTACCTCAACGGGCTTGAGACTTGTAAGCGGAAAGAGAAATAGATTTGTACTGATAACGTATTACGAAAAGAAAAAAAATAGAATAGATAATAAAAGTTAATAGACTTGTGTAGATTATAATAAGAACCAAAACCCGATATTTATAGGGAATGATTAGGAATGCAATGATAATAATTTCTAGAGATACAATTGTCATTCACTAATAAACTTACTATTTATAACAAATAATTATATTTATGCAATTTCAACGTGCAAGTCTGCAAGAGCCACGAAAGACGAGAGAAAATGTCGGGTTATTTCCTTGCTTTCGCTTTCACACTTCACTTCTCCTTTTGCCCTTGATATTCATGTACCATAAATACCCCTACCCAGGACCAGCTAGTGCTCTTTGAAAGATTAGTTGTCACACGCA
>CAIGRF010188758.1:0-14189 GCA_903798235.1 Fraxinus ornus | reverse complement strand
ATTACAAACAGACAAATGACTCCTTGAAAGTAGGATAAGCTTACCGACACAAAGATAATAATTAAACAAAACGACAATAATCTTATCAACCCTTTTCGATGAAGCAAGATAAGATTCTGACACAACTACAATAATTTTACAACACGACAATCATCTTTTAAAAAGCAAGAAATCTGCTTTTTAAAAGTCATTTATTACAAACGACAAACTTTAGATAAAGTTTTCCTCACGTGCTGAGTTGTCAAGGTTTCCCAAGGTTGCTTCTCATCCAGGTATATCTGAACCGGAGGGGAGTCCATGTTGTTTCCACCAAGGCCAAGTTTTAGTATCAATTTTTTCTTAAAAAAATTTTCTTCCAATTTTTCAAGATTATCTGGATTTGTTGGATCAAAATCATATGATTGTGTTTGATATTCATATGGATCTTGAGAGTCCTGGAAAACACTGTCATTATAATCTATAGAGCAAGATCTGAGTAGTATCAAAAGTATGTTCTGCAGTTGCCTCTTTAAGGATCCTCTGTATCAGAAAATGATATTACAGATCAAAAGATCCGTTATGGAGGTTTGATAATCTTTGTAATATCAAAAGTCGGGCCCTATGTTGTTGCCGAAGAGGGGCTTACTCTGGGCTAGAATACCGTGTATTACATAGGTTGTCACACCCCCACAAATGGGGAGTTTATTCTTAAACCCAAGGCCTCTAAACAACTCATTATTAAAACATGAGATTCACTATTTTCTTCATGACTACATGTATAATAGTTGAAAACCTATACTGCCAGTCTTCATTATCAAATGGCTTATCGGGTTCTAAATCAAGAGATGGGCCTCATTAACGCGCTGCCACATTTTCAAAATTGAGGCGAGTTACAGCGTGGGAGTTGACAAAATTGGTTTGAATATGTTAGGTTTTAAAGTTGTTGGCAATCTTTCGACAAAACAATTGTGTAAAAGAGGTTTTAAAAGTCAAAGTATCGAGTAGTAAGTTAGAAGTTCTAGAGTTCGAGTATGGAACAAAGGAATAAAAGTCGTTGCATTTTCGCTAGCCTATCGCCCAGCTAATGCTCGAGTGGTAAAAACAGAAGTTGTGTCGCCCGCCTATCGCCTGGACTTCGCTGGAGTGACACAACATCGCTCGCCCGTCGTTGAACTCTCTCTATCTTAATTCGCGCTTTTCAAGGTTTTTATCTGGCCCATACTATCCAAAACCTCTTCACTATATATATAGACGTCATCATTCCAAAAAAAAACAGAGGTTGAACATTGAGAGAAACTAGGTTTTGCATCCTCCATGTCATTCAACATCATTCCTAGAATTCAACCATCATTTTGATTTGATCATTACTTTGAAAAACATCATCCTCACATAAATCAAACACCAAAACACTTACTTCCATGACACCGTCAAAGTTCTGAAGATTAAGGAAGGTGGCTAGAGTTTTTGGTTGTTGGAGAAGGAAGAGTTCTCATTAATCCATAGGAGATAGACGAATTCAGAAGGTCGGGAGTTGGTTCGGGAACACGCAATCCAGAAGGGCTTTGGTGGTTACAGTCAGGAGGTCAGAAAGTACTAGAGTTGGTACAATGCTGTAAGTTGATTCGTTTATAGTGGATTGTTACTGGCTTGAGCCCAGAATTTGTACCCAATTGCGGGTTTTCTCCGTCATCATATTATGCATTATTTACTGCTTTCTATATAACTGCAACATTCAAATCATAAGAAAATTGAATTGATTGACTAACCATCTATAAACAATTAAAAGTGGCTCGTTACTTATTAATTATTAATTTTAATTCCGCGTTATTCACATATTAGGTGATTTTAGGTCGAACTAGTAACTTTCAGAAAAAAATGTGAAAAAAAAAAAAAAAAAAGGAATCAGAGTTACAAACATGCCTGATGTGCTAACTGAAGATGTTGCTGATACAGCTATTGGGTTGATATTGGTGACTTTGAGGAAGCTTTGTGCATGTGACGGTTTGTGCGAAATGGCTCCTGGCAAAATGGCGATTTGAGTTGACTACTAAGGTTTATGAATTGGGAATTCTGATACTTTGTATAATTTTATGCATATTCTTGCTTGTTCATAATTGTGTTTTTACTGTTCCAAGATTTAACGAAAACTGTGCTCAATATGTTCGATGAAATGCCAAAGTCCAATTCCATGCGATGAAAAAGATTCATGCTTTCAGAGGAAGTGGAATTTGGGTTTGACTACAAAAAGCTTAGAGAATTGTAGATTATTGAGGCATTAGAATAATGTGACCATTACAAATCATCAAGCAGTTTGTTATTTCACATAATATTGTTGTCAAATTCTGCTTTTAAGAAAGAAAATTTCCAGAGTCTTTCCAGTCCTATGTGCTAAACGTGCACTTAAAACTCCACCTTTGATTGAATTTAACTGATGTTTTCAGATTCATTATAATGTTAAGAGCTTCTTGCTCTGTTTTTCTTGAACATTCCATGACATATCTCTCTGATCCTGTTTTCTTATTTACCGCTCCATTTTTCAGTTCAATGGTTAAGCAGTTGGCATAGTTGGAGTAGGCAGGATTCGTTCAGTCACAACCAAGAGAGCCGAAGCCTTTGGCTGCACCATCGGTTTCCATTACCAACTACAAATTACAGATACTACTCCAACATCAGTTTAGCTGCTAACTGTCAAATCCTCATTGTGGCTTGCTCTTTGACAGAATAAACCCGCTACACTTGTTAATCAAAAGGTGATGCATTAGGACCAAAGAGAGTTCTCATCAATATTGGACGAGGTGCACACCAAGATGAATCCGAATTTGTGTTTGCATTACTTGAAAGCCGGTTAGCTGGAGCTGGACTCTACGTGTTGGAAAACGAGCCTGAGGTACCTGAACCTTTTCTTGGACTCAAATATGTTGTTCTTCTGCCTCATGTAGGAAGTGACACTTTTGAAACCAGCAAAGTCATGGCAGATCTAGTCACTGCAAACTTGGGGGCTCACTTTCTTAACAAACCTCTATTAACTGCAGTGATTTGAGTAGATTTTATTCATTCTGAAGTAGCATTTTGCACATCTATGAACAAACCTCTACTAAGTTTTAGCCTCTAATTGTTGTTTATCAAGATTCTTTGGTGCTTCAACTTTGCACACCTATTTATTCTAGAAACAACATTTGCTCAATTGCTTTTGAAGCTTGGTAGGATTCTCAATCAAATGCGCTAAACTTATATTCATTCTTTTGGTGTAATTTCACATAATTAAATTTTCAATTAGTGGAACCAAACACATTCTATTTTTGCAACAGAACACGAGAGAGAGCATTGGAAAAGCTGCTCTGGAGTCAAGTATTACAATACTCCTTCAAAACCAGAAATTTCTAAACATCATGCTTGGTAAGATGGACTAGACGACACTACTAAGGAACAAAAATCATTGTACTGAACTGTCGAGTTTTGTTCGATCCATAACAAACTATGAAGTATTTCTATGGAGATGAAGAACCTTTGAAGATGAGAAAGTTTAGAGTCTCCAATGTGAAATATATGAAAGTCCCTTTGCTGTGCGTGAAAAAACACCCGAAGTTGGATCCCACCACACACTGCCATCCATTCCCATATCTCTTGTCAAACTCCTGCCAATCATAAATAATCTCATCAACTTGTACACAAGATTCAGAAAGTAAAATACGCTGTTTAGTTACGCTTCAAAATACCTGTAAGTTGCTTATTCTGTAATTTAAAAAAAAAATTAATAACTTTTTTAAGTGTTAGTATCACCTTCTTGATGTGGGCAGCAATGGATTTGCAGTCAAAAACATCATAGAGATCTAGAGCTTGAGAAGCAGAAGCCATTGCTTGGATCTGCATCTTCACTGGCATATCTGTATCCTCTATCAAACCCTTCCCTTCTAACATCTCTCTCTCTCTTTCTCTCTCTAGAAATTATATTCTTTTCTTCTTGCTCAAATCTTGGAAGCGTAGAAGGGTTTCCTTTTCAGTTTTACAATATACAATATATATATACACACACACATAGGTGTTCTCCAAATGTAGAGGAGCCATTTGATGTGTATTCTGGTGGTGGCACATGGCCCAAGTTGTGTCATGTGTGTCCATATTCCCTGGTTTTAAGAATCCCTCACTCCTCGTCATATACACGCGGATAACGACGTTGTTGGCGATTAAGGTAAGTGAATTTCACTTTAAATTTGCTTCCCATGTTAGGAAATTATGTGTATTTGTCAGTGTTTATAAAATTCCATCTAATGATAATTAGGGGCGATGCTAAGGCGAAACATCACGCCTTGTTAATGAAGCATCCAGTGACACTTTATTTACTTTTTTACTTTTTTATTTTTTTAAAAAAAATCTTTTATTTGGTTTTAATTTCAAGTTTTTAAATGGTTTTATTAGTACAAAAGTCAAAATAAAAACACCTTAGAAAATTTCAAGTAAAACTTATCTAATTGAAAGTTGAAACTATGAAAAATAGTCCAAAATTATTAAATAAATATGTTACTTAATTTTAGATGTTTAGTATATATTATTTTAATTATTAAGCTATTGTTTAATCCCCATTTTTTTTTTCAAAATACATTTTTTTTTCTTTTTTTTCAACCACATTTTTTAATAAAATAATATTACAAACAAATTTAATTTTTTTTTATTTTTTAACCACATATTCTCTGTCAATCTACTATTCTAAAATGCATTTTACACTAAAAATGAGGCTCAAACAGACTCTAAATGATTTTTAAAATGATTAAAATTTTAAAATAATACTAAAAATAAAAAACGTTATTTTACGCATAAGCCTTGCTTGGGCTCGTAAAACTTGAAACTTAGCATCTATGTCTAACTACACTTTATACTTTTTAGAACACCAGTAATACTTGTAAATGTTACATGAATTTGTATTAATTTTTTCTTTTTTCTTCACAAGTTCTTGTCTTCTTGACCCATGTTGCACCAATATTTCTAAAGGTATATATGTGACAAGCCAGAGTTCTATTAGACTCGGTAAGAAAATGGTGTGCCCTTTCGAAATGACTAGCCAGGCTATAACAGATATTTGAGTCAATCACAGTTGCTAGCGGCGAGAATCGACGTATTTCTTACTATCTTGACAGACCCAGTGGCGAACCCAGCATCCAAGTCCAGCCCGGGCAGACGTTGACCAGTCAACGTTGACAATCAGTGATCGTAAAAGTAAGATTTTTTATTAATATTTAATTATATAATATTAAAAATTGTTCAATATATATGTAAACACATTAAAAGGTAAAAATTATATATATATGAAAACATACTTCAAAACTGCCCAAAATACTAAAGAAATCCACAAATTCCAAATCCAAATTTTCAATTCCCCCAATTCCAAACCCTAAATCCAATTTTATTTTCCCCCAATTCCAATTCCAATTCCAAACCCTAAACCCTAATTCCAATTTCAAATCCAAATCCAAATTCAAATCCAAATTTATTTTCCCCCAATTCCAAACCATAAACCCTAATTCCAATTCCAATTCAAATACAAATTCAAATACAAATTTCAATTCCAAATCCAATTCATAAATCATAATTCAAATTCAAATTTCAATTCCAAATCCAATTCATAAATCATATTTCAAACAAACTGAAAACTATTACAAAATCATGATTTCAAAACTCATAAACAGATAATAACACCAAAAACAAAAAAAAAACAAAAAAATGATGGGCAGAACAAAAAATAAAACTCACTGGTCACGGACGGTGGTGGAACCGTGGAGAAGACGGCCGGAGCGCCGGGCTGTGGCGAAGAAGACGGTGGTCGGGTCGAACGGTGGTGGTGGAATCGTGAGTTGTCTCTTGTTGAAGGCTAAAGAGGAAAGGAAACCAATTGGGCAATTGACCAAATATATTTGCTGGGGCTTGGGCTGGCTATTTAATTAACTATTAGGCTAAAAAATGGCCCAATCGGCCAACCAATTAAAAAAGAAAAAAAGAGTGATGGGCCTGGGCGGGCCAACCCAATATTATAAGGTATAACAAAAGAAAAAAAAAAACAAAAGAAAGAAACCAGCCCTCCGGAGAAGACGAACCAGTACGGCGCGACGGCAAGGCTGCAATTCTTCCTCCCAAAAATTCTTCCGGCGGAGCCCAGCATGGGCGGCCGCCCCCCCTGGCCGGGTGCTGGATCCGCCACTGGACAGACCTCGACCTTAGCTATGAGCCGGTGAGGAGCCAAGTCCTCCATATCTATGTCATACCCCACGCAAGCCAACTTATTCGGGTATAAATTAAAACAATCTTGCAGTTGTAGGGATGCAAACATAATACTTGATATAACATGATACTTGATGTGAGAACTCATTTGACATGACAACTCACCCATTTCACATACTAATCGACTCTATTTCTCCATATACACATGCAAATCATCTCACTTCACAGCAAATGCATTAGTCTTTTTCCAAATTGCTTTTATCACTTTCTGGACAAATTTAACTTGCGGTGGAGTGGCATTGGTCATCCTGGACGAGTCCACTAATCGGGTCTTTTTGGCAGATAAAGTTGAAGAAATAGGTATGACTGCTCCTTTCCTCAAGCATATTAGAAGAGCAGATAGAATTGAGTGTTGTATGGAACTTATAGATCCTTCAAAATATGAGTATAAAATTGGCTTGAGCTTCATTAACNAAAATACATTTTTTTCTTTTTTTTCAACCACATTTTTTAATAAAATAATATTACAAACAAATTTAAATTTTTTTTTTATTTTTTAACTACACATTCTCTGTCAATCTACTATTCTAAAATGCATTTTACACTAAAAATGAGGCTCAAACAGATTCTAAATAATTTTTAAAATGATTAAAATTTTAAAATAATATTAAAAATAAAAAACGTTATTTTACGCATAGGCCTTGCGGAAACTTAGCATCTATATCTAACTACACTTTATACTTTTTAGAACACCAGTAATACTTGTAAATGTTACATGAATTTGTATTAATTTTTTCTTTTTTCTTCACAAGTTCTTGACCCATGTTGCACCAATATTTCTAAAGGTATATATGTGACAAGACAGAGTTCTATTAGACTCAGTAAGAAAATGGTGTGCCCTTTCGAAATGACTAGCCAGGCTATGACAAATATTTGAGTCAATCACAGTTGCTAGCGGCGAGAATCGACGTATTTCTTACTATCTTGACAGACCTCGACCTTAGCTATGAGCCGGTGATGAGCCAAGTCCTCCATATCTATGTCATACCCCATGCAAGCCAACTTATTCGGGTATAAATTAAAACAATCTTGTAGTTGTAGAGATGCAAACATGATACTTGATATAACATGATACTTGATGTGAGAACTCATTTGACATGACAACTCACCCATTCACATACTAATCAACTCTATTTCTCTATATACACATGTAAATCATCTCACTTCACAGCAAATGCACTATAAGTCTTTTTTCAAATTGCTTTTATCACTTTCTGGACAAATTTAATTTGCGGTGGAGTGGCATTGGTCATCCCCTCATGGGTGGACAAGTCCACTAATCGGGTCTTTTTGGCAGATAAAGTTGAAGAAATAGGTATGACTGCTCCTTTCCTCAAGCATATTAGAAGAGCAGATAGAATTGAGTGTTGTATGGATCTTATAGATCCTTCAAAATATGAGTATAAAATTGGCTTGAGCTTCATTAACAGTTTATATACATGAGCCAAACAAGACTTAACCACTCCAATATCACTGAAGTTGAAGGCCGCCTTCGAAGTGGACAGATTCAGTTCAATAAACATTGCAAATATAAACGAAACAAGAAGATATAATACTGTATGAAATGTAATTCTCGTCAGCTTTGACACAAGTAGTAGAATTGTCTTATGAAGCACTTCAAATCCTATTTATTTGGCCAGGTTAAGGATTTTCTAACGATATCTTTCTACGTTGTGAGTGACAAATAGAATAAAGTCATTATTTAATGCGACATGGTACGTGCTTTATTCGTTGGTCCTTCTTTTACCTAATGGTCATCTCCAATACGCATATCAATATTCTTACAAGTGCAGCTTGAAAGACCTAGCACCATCCATAGTGATAAGGTTCATGATTCGCCTTGAGAATTATAATAAAAATGAATCTGAAATGTATAACACGAGCATATTGATGTCTCTATAGGGATCTACAACTTTTCAATCACACATTCCCTCAAATTTTATCAAAATTTACTAAACATGTGATTTTTATCAAAATCAAATACTGGCTAATGTGGGATCAACTGCTTTGTGTGCTATGAAAACCTATTTTGTTGTGGGAGGCTCTTGACAAAACAAAAGCAACAATTAAGTCTTATAATGAAATTTTGGGTTGACTATATGAATCTTTATATTATTTCCTTGATCATTCCTCACGAAATCTGTTACCCTATCAGATATTAGAGGCAATGATAAACCCTAGAATAGATAAAGGGGGATCTTCAATATCAAATTATAAAGGAAGATCTCAATTCTTGGGAATATTACACATCTACACAATTGAAAAGAAGAATATAGAAGAAAAATGGAGAACCCTAGGGACCATATTCACAGATGTTAGGAAACCAAATGTATTCTTTTCCTTCCACCTTCCAGATAATGTTTGATATGCCAACCCAACCTAGCAAGAGTGAGGCAACTACAATTTTTTAACTAAGCAAGGGGGAAAAATCTAACACGATGAGATAGAACGTCACGTTTAATAATCTTGAAAAACACAGGAAATTCTGAAAGTAGAGTTCAACAATACTTGCTGAATGCCAAAATAAAGATGATTAAAGATGCTAGTCCAATATACTAATCATCTTTTTTACTACGTGCTGCCCTACCGCGCAGCAATGGTAGCTATAGCAACAACATAAAGAGCTGCGAGCGAAAGTAACAGTAGTCGAGATGTAATATATGACTATTGAAATGATCATTTTTATATTCTCGAATCAAGGAGTATGCACAACAACCATATATAGAATTGATGTTGTCTAGATAACTTACCATATGATACTTGAAATCGTTTCAAAAGATAGTATTGTACTACGGACATGGATGAGGAAAATGATAAGTAACACCTGTGGATTTAATGAAACAAATGAACATGACAGAAATTAGACTTCTGTATTGATTGAATTTTGAATTACAGCAACAAAAGAAATACAATCAGCCGTTCAAGAGGCCTGTAACTTTCCACAATATGACTTCACTCACTATTTGCATGTCTATTCTCCTCCAACTCTTCCCTATTTATAAGCTACTTGTAAGTGATCTTCCCTCCCCATTCTACCCCTCTTAACAGAATTTGTTGCAGCCCCACTCTTCTCCAATCTTCTTGATCCTTCTAGAATATGTTTATTTAATTAAGGTCTATCAATTACCCCGCTGCCCCAATATCCACCTTGTCCTCGAGGTGGAAGTTGTTGAATTAATCCTATAACCACACAATTTCCTTTGTAAATATCCTAGTCACAGGTGATGTTACAATCGTATCTCCTGGTCTGGGAAAGTTGGATGACTTATTTATTATATAACTAATATAGTGTCCATTAAAACTCCATAACCTGTCACACCCATCCTCAACTCTTCCGTGTGTTGAACTAATTCGGTATGAGTAAAGTTGAGAATAGCCCCGCCATCCAACATCACAACTTCTAGTTGTCATTCTTGCAGTGTTGGCCAGTGGAGGAGTTTTCATGGCCATGGGAACTTACCACCTTTCCTATCTTTGATTCAAGCTCCACCACTACAAACCGTTGAATAGCAATTGGGAATTTAGTAATTGATTGTATTGGGCCAAATTCCTTTTTTTATTCAAGCCCATTTCACCTAGGGCTTGCTTAACTGACACTTTGTAGTTCACTTGTTGGACCATCTCCATTCCATAGCCCAACTCTAATCGTTTCAGCATTTCCTCTTTGTTTCCATTCTCCAGATTCAGCCTATTACCAGAGACATTAATTTCCTCATTATGCTTCGACATCTCTTCCTCCGGCGGCTTTTTTCTCTGCAGGTTTCTTCACTCCCTTTGCTCCACCACCTCAGATTTCTGTCTTTCTTGCTCATCCTGTTTCTTCATCATAATATCAATTTTTTCCAAATCCCCATGCTTACACAGTAAATATTCTTCACCAATGGAGATTGTCGTCACAGGAAATTGATCGAACATCAATTTCATCAATTCTTCCCAAGTTCGAATCCGGTGACGACTTTCAATCCACTGGACCCATGCCCACGTCTCTTCGCCAAAGCAAACAATGGCGGCTTCCACCTTTTCCCTCTCCGACAACCGGCGATTCATGGAAAAACATTCCTCTGCCTTAGACACCCACATATCTGGATTTTCACCATAAAATATAGATATTTTTGGTCAGCCGTATGAATCTATCCCCAGATCATCGTCTTGGCTTCCTTCACCCCGTTGCCTTATCATCTTCTCAAATCGCTGCAATATCGAGCCCCGTCTCTCTTCCATTTGGCTACTGAAATTTGCTTCCATTCCTCCGAGACCGCTCTGATACCACTTGGATAAGTACCACCAGTGGATTTAATGAAACAAATGAATACGACAGAAATTAGACTTCTGTACTGATTGAATTTTGAATTACAGCAAGAAAAGAAATACAATCAGCCGTTCGAGAGGGTTGTAACTCTCCACAATATGACTTCACTCACTATTTTGCACGCCAAATCTCCTCCAACTTTCCCTATTTATAAGCTACTTTTAACTAATTTTCCCTCCCCATTCTACACCTCTTAACAGAGTTTGTTGCAGCCCCAATCTTCTTGATCCTTCTAGAATATGTTTATTTAATTAGGGTCCTATCAGAAAATACCATTGCAAAATGTGGCTGTGGCACTTGAGACTTGCATCAGAAGTCTTTAAACTAATTACCGGAAACTATTTTACAGGGCAGCAGAAGAGATTGATTACAAGTTTTAGGACGAGAATTGTAGTGCATCTTTCTCTTGCTCTCAAGGCTATAGTAATACTCAAAACTGAGGGGTGGTGATCTAGGGCTTAGATATTTTCTCAGTTCGGAATAAGAAGTACCTGCATCAAGGTCAGCGTCCAATATGCCACTGAACAAGTTGTTGTATAATCCTATATTAAAAATGTGCAAGTCTTCTCGATTATAACTCATAAAAGAGTAAAATCATGAAAAAAATGCCGTAAGAGAGGATTTTTTAGAATATAATATATGAAAACCTTGTTCATATGAAGTAAAGGATTATACTGAGTTCCTTCCAGTAGGCATTGTCAATAACCAAACCTGCAAGACTTGTGGAAGTCAGCTTTGAAATGGAAACTAATTCGTGAATCTGTAACTGTCAGTGTATGTTTGGTACGCAGTAGAGAACAAGACTCAATGGTATAACCAACAAGATTTTAGCTTCTTCTTTTTTTAATATTCTTCCAAGTGCAATCAAATCTTCCCTACCAAGCGTGTCATTAAGGTATTAGAATTTTATTACCTCTGATGCTTTATCATCATTGAGAAGTACTCCGGTTCCATTAGTTGGGCATCCGCATACAAGTTTGTACTGCACTTTTTCACTCCCATTATCTGATTCAATTCACATTCTTACTCGAATCTGGCTAACCAACAATTTTTCAAAATACATCTCAAGATTGAAAAGCAATGCATACTCACAATCTGATGCCAAGCATCTAGAACCTCCTGCATACCCAAAATAAGACACAGAAAGAATAGATTTTCAAATTTAACTGTCACATCATAACGAGAAAATGTTTAGAGTTTAGGCTATCCTTTACAAAATGGATTCTTTCTTCCATGATTCAACAGCCAAGAATGCCTCAGTTGATGTGTCTGTAGTTAAGACACCAATAAGTAACCTGAAAGAGCAACTGAAAAATGCAAATTGACTTCACCTATGAAAAGAACAATCAACAAAACTGTAACCATTCAGTCTGCAAAAATCACGTACAACTTCAACACTGATCCCAGGCACTACCATTGGTTGAAAAAGAAGAGCTAGATCATAATTGATTATAGAAGATAAAGCGTACGATGCCGGAGCTTGAGAATGTAATATACAGCAGCACCTGCTGCACCCGTAATCATACCTGGTCAGAAATACAAAAGGCTTAAATACAGTCCATATCAAAAGGGTCAGAATATATTTGTGTTATTTGGGGAAAGTGATTGTCCTCAAATGAAACTTGATTTCTTTTCCAAACACTTTGCCCCTAAATTAGAAAATACATACAAATAATTTTGACTTTGAATTCCACGAAAGTATTTATATTATATGTTTCCCAGTTTTACATGTTACACGAGACCTACTTGAACGTTTTAGTTCAAAATCTGAGCCAAATGGCCAGCAAAAACTAATAATCAATGACCATCTGAAAAAATATGCCTTCTACCTCTAGGTAGTTTCAATTCAGGACTCTGCATAAAACAATTACCCTAATATACCAAATTGGTCTAGGAAAGTTGAACATGTGAAAGTTGAGTTATATGATTGTGGAGGACTCAATGATCAAGCACAGTTTCCATAGCTATTTTCTTTAAGAACTTGCATTGGATTCTTCTTCAAAGTTTCAATATGGTATATTTGGATGCTATGATCATTTGGAATTTGTGTATTTAAAGAGAGATTCTGAGTTATATCTGATACTAATACATTTTGTTAACTCTTAGATTTTCAATATAGCAGTTGATGTTTTGGAATCAAATCCTAAAATTAAAGTGAGCATACGGACAAAAATTCCACCTCCAACACTCCCAAGAGCAGCACCAAAGAATTCAATCCCTGTACCCACAACAATTCTCCATCTAAATTCTAGTNAAAAAAAAAAAAAAAAAAAACTCTGTTAAAGGGATCTTAAGAATGCAGTACTCAAAATGTTCATTAATATTGTCGTGTCCTGTCGAGCATACCAAATTCATTGTAATTCAAGTATCTAAAAGGCACATTTATAAAAAAGAATAAACTCACAGGCCAAATATGATGGTAAAGTGTGTCCCCGCTTTGCTGCAAGAAACTGGTCAGTTTGGTGGGATAAGCTGATCCAAATTCTTCAGTAATCCAATTGTTTGTTGAAATTCCATTTCCCAATTTCAAACTTTGATTTGCTGAAACAATCACACAAGCTAAAAGAAGCAATCCAATCAAAATCACTAAACCCTTTTTACATTTTGATCTAATCTCAGCCATCAAATTTGTCAATCCCTTCTTAATTCACTCCAAACAGATCAGAATTTCTCAAAAGGCAAGTCAAAAGTCAAAGCCAAAGAAGAATCAACAATGAAAACGCCAAAAATATTTGGGTCGAGAAAATGTTTCAGTGTATTTGGGTTTTTAACCATATAAAAACACATAAAGATAGAATAAATAGTAGAAATTGGATGGTATAATCGTGGATATTCTTTTATCATTTTGTGGAAAATATTATTTGTATTATTGTATGCAATAATGCGAATGGTGGAGAGGATTTCGATTGAATAAGATAAACAACATAAATGACATATTTTTTTATTAAAAGATCAAAAAATATATCATTATACATACTTCCTCAAATCCTAGCACCGACGCATTTGACAACCTTAAGTGCATAACCAAAATTACCATCTAATTAATTACAAAATAATTCACACATAACCTTCGGCTAAAATTGGTTTTTCTTCTTCTTCTTCATCATCCTCTCCTTTCTCGTTCTTCATTTTCTTGTCCAGAATACCCCTACCCTTTCCTCCAATTTCCAGCCCTTGCAATCCATCAACGCAAGCCGCCTCTCCATCCTCCGGCACACTTGATCCGAGCAAATCGCCCGGTTTATCCTCTGCACCACCGCCGGTAACCAACAAATCATCACCAGCCGTCTCCGTCAAACCGCCACCCTTCTCGGCGGTGCAGCTTCCAGGCGGGGATTTTAAACCCTCCTTGATCCCTACGAGTATATCAGAGGAATCTTCTATTGGATAGTCCACACAACAGCCTTCGCCTTCGTCTTCGTCTTCGTCATCAGGTGCTGAGATGATTGATCGGACGGCGGTGGCGGCCTTGAGAAATGCCTCCTTGATGGATTCCGGTGGCAATGCACAGTCTTCAAGGCCCGCGTCTTCTAGGCGAGGCGGTTTGATTTTATCGAGAAATCCTTCAACTTCTCTTGACGTATCCATTATTGACGACCAATTCTCAGAAACCCTAGTATGAAATGCTGTG